>PISW01007650.1:0-85977 GCA_004023785.1 Mungos mungo
GAAGTCAGACACTCAACCGACTGAGCCACCAGGGCACACTGATTACATCTTGACAAAGCTGTTTTTAAGAATGAGGAAGACAGAACCAGTACACAGTGATTACATTGTCCACCCTTTCCTGAACAGGGACTTTCATTCTGAGATTGTCCTTCCTACTTTTTAAAATGTATTTTTCCTTTCTGAAAATGATGTGATAGAAAATTGGCAGTAATATTAGTTGTGTTTTCATTGCCCTTCTTTGTAAAGTAAAAAGAAAACATGTCCATTTTTGAATGTTTGTAAAAACTGTACTGATCTGAGAAAGTCAAGGCCAGGTCGGACCTGTTCAAGTGGAAAGAGGTCTGAGGGATCATTGAATTCAACACTCTCATTTTCAAGATGAGAAAGGGTGTACGGGCCGTGGTGGTGCAGCCCCTCGTGCAAGGTTGCCCGGACAGCTTCCAGGTCGCATGTTTGTTTCTACTCTCGTTGCGTCCTCCAAGGTGCCTTTTGATTCTGGGAATCTAAGACCTTGTGGTCAATCTGCCTATGAGTACACATTAAGGGTTAGGATTAGGGTTGATCTGGGCAGATCAACAGGTTGAGAGGCTTTGCCAGGGACACAGCTCGAAGGAAATGCTTGGCTCCACTGAGCCGAATTAATCTGGGGAAGTCACCTGACCCAGACCAGTCCGCATCCTCACATGACAGTCAAAGGTTCTGAAGTGCTTCTGCCAGTTCACTAAGAAGTGTTTACTGGCTCAAAGGAGAAGATGTTGACTGTCTGTGTGGGTGACTAAGAGTACTTCCCCAAGACTCAACAGAGTGGGACACGTGACCTGTAACCCCTGGGGATGGACCCCAACGTGACATTCTCGGTTTCACTCCTGCTTCTGAAAATATACTACAAAGGCACCTATGAAAATGTCTAAACACCCAAGGGTCAAGACGCTTGGAGAATGCAAAGATGAATCGGGTATTTCTGTCTTTATCTTTTTTATGTACTTCCAGTCTCGTTTCAGAAAGGATTGAAGGCAGTTTTGAGGGATGAAGTTATGTAAACATGGAAGTCATTTTCCGATCCGAAACTCAACTTTTTAAAAAATATGGTTTATTGTCAAGTCGGTTTCCATATAACACCCAGTCCTCATCCCAACAAGTGCCCTCCTCCATGCCCATCACCCATTTCCCCCCTCCCACACCCCCCATCAACCCTCAGTTTGTTCTCGGTATTTAAGAGTCTCTTATGGTTTGCTTCCCTCCCTCCCTGTAACTATTTTTCCTTCCCCTCCCCCATGATCCTCTGTTAAGTTTCTCCTGAGCCACATATGAGTGAAAACATATGGTATCTGTCCTTCTCCGCCTGACCTGTTTTGCTTAGCATGACACCCTCTAGGTCCATCCACATTGCTACAAATGGCCAGATTTCATTCTTTCTCATTGCCATGTAGTATTCCATTGTATAGATAAACCACATCTTGATCCATTTGTCAATTGATGGATATTTAGACTCTCTCCATGATTTGGCTATTGTTGAAAGTGCTGCTATGAATATTGGGGTACACGTGCCCCTATGCATCAGCACTTCTGTATCCCCTGGGTAAATTCCTAGTAGTGATATTGCTGAGTCATAGGGGAGTTCTGTTGTTAATTTTATGAGGAACCTCCACACTGTTTTCCAGAGCGGCTGCACCAGTTTACATTCCCACCAACAGTGTAGGAGGGTGCCCGTTTCTCCACACCCTCGCCAGCATCTATAGTCTCCTGATTTGTTCATTTTAGCCACTCTGACTGGCGTGAGGTGGTATCTCAGTGTGGTTTTGATTTGTATTTCCCTGATGATGAATGACGTTGAGCGTTGCTGAAACTCAACTTTTTATTAAAAATGTCTAGAGGGGCACATGAGTCATTCACTCAGTTACGTGTCCAACTCTTGGTTTTGGCTCAGGTCATGATGGTTTGGTGATTTTAGGCTCCAAGTGAGGCTCTGTGTTGCTTGGGATTCTCTCTCTCTTTGCCCCTCCCCTCCTCCACTTGCACTGTCTCTCTCTCCAAATAAATTAAAAAAGTTAAAAAAATAAATTGAGGGTGTCTGTGTGGCTCAGGTCATGACCTCACAGTTCATGAATTCAAACCCTACATTGGGCTCCGTGCTGACAGCTCGGAGCCTGGAGCCTGCTTTGGATTCTGTGTCTCCCTCTCTCTCTGCCCCTCCCCTTTTTGTGCTCTGTCTCTCAAAAATAAATAAACATAAAACAATTTTTTAAAATAGATACAAATGTCTAGAGAAAATATCCAGCTAAATTTTCCCCCCAAGATTTTAAATTTTAAGTAATCTCCACACCCAATCCTAAGACTGAGTCGCACGCTCCACCAACTGAGCCTGCCAGATGCCCTCAAAATATTCAGCTAAAATTTTTATACCTCTTAGCTCTATAGTGCAAACTTTAAGAAATAACAATTTTATTGTGATGTAATTCACATGCCACAAAAATCACTCATTTAAAGTGTAAAGCAGCATTTAGTATATTCTCAGTTGTTGCATCCATCACCAATATCTATTTTTAGAACATTTTCATCCCCCTGTAAGACAACTGTACTGTTAGCAGTCACTCCCCCATTTTCTCCCAGCCCCTGGAAACGATTTTGTTACTGGATTTGCCTAGCGGACATTTCATATAAATGGGATGAGGCAATATGGTCTTTTTAAAAAATGTTTATTATTTTGAGAGAAAGAGATAGAGACAGAGAGAGAGAGAGAGATGGAGCATGAGCGTGGGAGGGACAGAGAGAGGGAGACACAGAATCTGAAGCAGGCTCCAGGCTCTGAGCTGTCAGCACAGAGCCCGACGCGGGGCTCGAACCCACCTACAGTAGACCGCGAGATTGTGACCTGAACTGAAGTCGGATGCTCAACTGACTGAGCCACCCAGGTGCCCCCATTATGGCCTTATGTAATTGGCTCCTTTCACTTATAGTGTTCTCAAGGTTCATCCACGTGGAGGAAAACACGTTTTAAAGCTATAAATAAATCAAGAGCATGAGAAGACAAGCCACAGCCTGAGAGCAAATATTTGCAGAAGACATATTTGATGAAGGACTTACCCAGAATACACAAAGAACTCTTAAAACGCAACAAGGAGAAAACGAAGAGCACAATTAAAAAAAAAAAAATGGTCCAAAGACCTGAACAGACACCTTGCTAGAGGAGATGTAGGGTTGGTATATAAACATATAAAAATATATTCCCCATCATGTGTCATTAGAGGAATGTACATGAAAACAACAATGAGATACGTACACACCTGTTAGAAAGGCCTAAATCACATTTGATGGGGCTTGTGAGGATGTAGAAAAAGAACTCACTCATCGTTGGGGAGGAGGCAGGATGGAGCAGCACAAAACAAGACATACTGGCCCATGTGCAGCCACAGCTGCCCTCCTGGGTCTTTCCCCCTGTGAGCTGAAAACTTGCAGCCACACAAAATCCTCAGACCGATGTTCACAGCAGCTTTCTTCATAATTGCCAACACTTGGAAACAACCAAAATGAAGAGACACTTAAATGCAAATTACTGAGTGAAAGAAGACAGTCTGGATGCCTGGCTGGCTCTGTCGGTAAAAGAATGAGATTCTAGACCTAGAGGGCGTGAGTTTGAGCCCCATGTTGGGTGTAGAGATTACTTTAAAAAAAAAAAAAGCCAATCTGAGAGGGCTAAATACTGTAGGATTCCAATTTTATGACATTCTGGAAAAGGCAAAACCACAGAGACAGTAAAAAGATCAGCGGTTGCCAGGGTTTGGGAGAAAGGGATGAACAGGCAGAGTACAAGGGATTTTCAGGGGCCGTGAGACCAATCTGTTTGACAGTAGAGTGGTGGCGACATGTCACACCTTTTTAACCCATAGAACGCACAAGCCCAGAAGTGAACCCTCACGTAAACCGTGGGCGTTGGGTGACAATGCTGTGTTGGTGCAGGTTCTTGACTGTAATAAATGGACCAAGCTGTTGATAGTTGGGGAGGCTCTGTGCACGTGGGTGATAGGGACATATCTGAAAATTCCCTGTACTTTCTGCTCAATTTTGCTGTGAATCTAAAACTGCTCTAAGATGAGCCCCTGGGTGGCTCAGTCAGTTGAGCATCCAACTCTTGATTTCAGCTCAGGTCTTGATCCCAGGGTCGTGGGATCAAGCCTCTTGTTGGGCTCCATGCTGAGGATGGAGCCTGCTTAAGATTCTCTCTCTCCCTCTGCCCCTATATCTGGCACATGCTCTCCCTCTCTAAAACAAACAAACAAACAAACAAACAGTGCTCTAAATAAAGTCTATTAAAAACAAATAAACAGACTAGTACAACCATAAATCTATCATATACACCTGACCTTAGCATCCCATGTAAGTTGGATGGTTCCAGTGTAATGGACATTCTTGGCGTCCTGCTGGGTTCCCACTCCGCCACAGGCTAAGTTTCCACCTTAGCAGGAGATGCCTGGGAAGTTCCACTTTCTCTTCACGGCCCGTGACTGGCTGATGTGGGAATTAACAGCTCTGCGCTCTTGCCTCTGGGTGGAAACGCCTCTATAGTAAAATTGTACTTCAGAGCTCTTCGTGGGATCACGAAGGGCCCACTTCTTCCTGATCCCACATCTTTGCAGATCCTCTTCCCTTACCCTGTCCCCTTCCAACACTCTCCTCCAGGATCATCCTGAGAGTGAGCCCTCTGCAGCTCACTAGCACTAGAATCATCTCTCAGGCCTTATTTCTAGGGAACTGATCTATGACAATTCCTAGAGGACATGTGGCACTGCCTGGAGACATTTGAAGTGTCACAGTGGGGAGAGGAGGCTGGTATCTGGTGGTAGAGGTCAGGGATGCTGCTATAAACACCCTATAATACACACACATCAACGGTCTCCTTCGCAAAGAATTATCCAGCCTAAAATGTCAATGGCGCTGAAGCTAAGCAGCCTGGCTTAGCCTTCATTGAGGAGGCACTCTAAGGCAACATGATTTACAGGGAATGAGAAATAACTAGATTTAATAGTCTCTCCACTACATTCTTTTTAAAAAAATTTTTTAATGTTTATTTATTTTTGAGAGAGAGAGACAGTGACAGAGACAGAGTGTGAGTGTAAGTGGGGGAGGGGCAGAGAGAGAGAGAGAGAGAGAGGGAGACAGAATCTGAAGCAGATTCCAGACTCTGAGCTGTCAGCACAGAGCCCAACATGGGGCTCGAATCCACGAACCAAGAGATCATGACCTGAGCCCAAATCGACATCCACTACAATGTGGAAGATCAATCCCAGATACCACAACCAGCTTTTAAAAAGAACTTAGAGAGGGCTTTTCCAAGGCTAGTCAACAAATACATATTAAGGACTTCCTGTTTGCCAGGCATTTATCTGAGCACCAGAGGTACAAAGATAAGCAAAACCCTCATAGCTTTGGTCTTTTTGGAGCTCACATTCTAGTGGAGAACCATACAACGAACAGTGGACTCTCTGCCACTTACCAGCGAGGTGACCTTGAGCATGTTAGTTAATCTCTCTTGGCCTCAGTTTTTCCATCTATAGAATGGGCTAATAATATCCACCATATAGGGCTGCTCCTCGTGGGGTTATTGTAAGGATTAAAAGAATATGTACAAAGCCTTTAGACCACAGCTGGTATCTGTGAAGAAAAGAAAAATCACTCAACCAAATAAATATAAAATACAGTGTCACAAAAGAAATAAATATAGAATAATATTGGAAGTTAAGAAAAAGAAAACCAGGGGCATCTGGGTAGCACAGTCTGTTAATTGTCTGACTTCGGCTCAGGTCATGATCTTGTTGGGCTCTGTGCTGACAGCTCAGAGCCTGGAGCCTGCTTTGGGTTCTGTGTCTCCCTCTCTCTCTGCCCCTCCTCTGCTCAGGCTCTGTCTCTATCAAAAATAAATAAAGGTTAAGAAGCGCCTGGGTGGCTCAGTTGGTTAAGCGTCCGGCTTTGACTCAGGTCATGATCTCACGGTTTGTGGGTTCGAGCCCCGCGTCAGGTTCTGTGCTGACAGCTAGCTCAGAGCCTGGAGCCTACTTTGGATTCTGTATCTCCCTCTCTCTCTGACCCTCTCCTGCTCACACTGTCTCTCAAAAAATAAATTTAAAAAAACATAAAAAAATTAAAAGAAAAAAGGAAACCAGAGGCTCCTGGGTGGCCCAGTCAGTTAAAGCGTCTGACTTCGGCTCTGGTCATGATCTCATGGTTTGTGGTTCAAGTCCCGCTTCGGACTCTCTGCTGTCAGCATGGAGCCTGATTTGGATTCTCTGTCTCCCTTTCTCTCTGCCCCTTTGTGCTAGCTCTCTCTCAAAAATAAATAAGCATTAAAATAAATAAATAAATACATAAGTAAATAAAATCTAAAAAAAAAAAAAAAGAAAACCAGGTAAGAGGATGGTGAGTGATAGACGGAATCCTGGGGAGGTGGTGCCGGGGAAGGGGAGGGATGTTTATGTTATTTAATATTCGGGGAAGCCTTTCTGAGAAAATGACATTCGAGACTGAATTAAGTGAGGAAATACCTCAATCAATATACAAAAATCAGTTCCAAGTGGATTAAAGACCCCAAAGCGCCATTACAAACCTGTGAGGTTGGTAAGAAGTGAGACTTGCGGACACGGCTGGTGCGAACGTGAAGGGGGACAACCCACTCAGAAACAGGTTTGCGTTTGTGAAGAAACGTTGAAATGCCACTTATCCTGTGCATTCCTAGGCATTTACCTAAGAGAAATTCATGCCTGTGCCCCAGGACATGTAAGTAATAAAATTCATATGAGCATCGCTCGACCTGGAAAGGACCCAGATGCTCGCTAACAGTAGAAAGAGGGCGTCTCATGAAATAATAGTACAGAAGATGCCGCAACGGAAATGAATGAGCTACTTCCATAAGCAGCCTTGGGGAGGACTGTCCTACACCTAACATTTACGAAAAGAAGCAAGTCATGTAAGTGAATAAGTCAGACAGAGGGAGACAAGTACCATATGCTTTTTACTTATGTGTGGAATCTAAAGAACAAAACAAATGGTCAAAGAAACAAAAACAACAAAAAAACCAAATAGACTCTTAAATACGAAGAGTAAAGGGATGGTTCTGAGAAGGCAGGGGAGTGGAGGGCTGGGCAAGATAGATACCGGGGATTCCGAGGTACAAACTTTGTTATAAAATAAATAAGTCACGGAGATGAAAAGTACAGCATTGGGAATACTGTCAATATTCTTTTTTTAAATTTTTTTAATGTTTTATTTTTATTTTTGATACAGAGAGAGACAGAGCATGAGAGGGGGAGGGGCAGACGGAGAAGAAGACACAGAACTGGAAGCAGGCTCCAGGCTCTGAGCTGTCAGCACAGAGCCTGACGCGGAGCTCGAACCCAGGAACGTGAGATCTGACCTGAGCCGAAGTCGGAGGCTTAACTGACTAAGCCACCCAGGCGCCCCATACCGTCAATATTCTTGTCATGACGTACGGTGATGACACTTGTCATGATGAGCACTGACTAATGTACAGAATTGTTGAATCAATATGCTTTATACTTGAAACTAATATAAAACTGTAGGTTAATTATACTTCAGTAAAAAAAGTTAGGGCATTATGTACTGTACAGAATTGTCGAACCACTATGTTGTGTATCTGAAGCTAATGTGACATTTTATTTCAACTGTACTTCAATAATAAACATTAAAAAATTTTTTTAATGTTTGTTTTTGAGAGAGAGACAGAGACAGAGTGTGAGTGGGGGAGGGGCAGAGAGGGAGAGAGATACAGAATACAAAGCAGGCTCCAGGCCTGAGCTGTCAGCACAGAGCCTGACATGGGGCTTCAACTCATGAAACAGAAATTCATGACTTGAGCTGAAGTTAGATGCTTAACCACCTGAGCCTCCCAAGTGCCTGGGTAATAAAAATTTTAAAATAAAGGGGCGCCTGGGTGGCTCAGTCAGTTAAGAGTCTGACTCTTGATTTTGGCTCCAGTCATGATCTCATGGTTCATGAGATTGAGCCCCGCGTTGGGCTCTGCGCTGGTAGCACAGGGCCTGCTTTGGATTTTCTCTCTCTTCTCAAAATACATAAACATTAAAAATTATTTTTAGATAAAGAAATAAAGCATAAAAGAACAGTCTGATCCCAATTGTGTAAATTCAATGATTCACTTTTCCTGGGGGGCAGGAGGTGAAATCAGATTATATTGCTTAAAGATACAAACTTAGATGCTACCCGTATAAAGAAATGCAAAGAAATAACAGTCATACATTATAGGGAGCATAAGGCGAGCTAACGCCCCACGAACCGCCCCCAGGTGGGATGTGCATACTATTCCTCAGGCGCTCCCAGCTGCCCCAGAACAAAGGAAAGGACAGAAAACTCTCTGTCAGTTTACAAATATCTTAGTGACATTAAGAGAAACGGGCAAGCTTATTAACAGCCTGATCTCCAGGACCTCCTTACTGTCTTGGTGCTAATCTTTGCTAGAGAGAAAAACAACCTCAGCTTGAGAACAGCTAGGCTTCCAGGGATCTGCCAGTCTTCTTCTGCATATGGAAATCCCTTTAAGAAACTCCCTCTTGTCTTTACCTTCCCCAACTCCACACTCTAGAACCAGTCACTCTTCATGCCCCTGTGCAGCTTTCTGCCCACGGGTCCTGTCCCCGTGCCTTAATAAAATCACCTTTTTGCACCACAAAGATGTCTTCGAGGATTCTTTCTTGGCCGTCCGCTCTGGACCCCACCATCCCTCCAAAACCCCATCCATAATGACAGGGTCAGTCTCTGGAGGGTGGGGAGGGAATTTCGGCCAGGTTGGGGCATATAGTGGGGGAGGGAGGACTGCTGAGGTGCTGGTGACATTTTATTTCTTGACCTAGGTGGTGCATGGGTGATTTTGTTTTATAATTATTCATTCAACTATATGTACATGTTATTATGCCCTTTTCTGTGCACTTGTTATATTTCACAATACAAATAAAAAATAAAGAAGTCTTGGGAATTCAGGGGGAAGAGACTTTCAGGCAGAGGAAAAAGCCAATGGAAGAGTCTGTGGTAGGAATGAGATGGGCATGTCTGAGTGTCACCAAGAGGCCAATGTGGCCGGCAAGGAGGGGACGAGGGGGCAGGTGATGAGGTTAGGTCAGAGAGGGAGCTGGCGTGCCAGTTCATGGAGGGCCTTGTAGGCCACAGTAAGGTTAGGACAGAGAGGCGGTCTTCTAGAAGTGTAAGATCTAAACGTGTCAGGGGTCCGGCAGTGTAGGGGGCAGGTTGCAAGATGGTTGAAAGATGAATCTAGAAAGTGCAATGGGGCTGAATGAAAATGAAAATGAACAATTATTGAGCAGCTACTATGATGCGCCTTCATCTTTATCAGCAATGAATCTCTACAATCAGCCAGAGGCAACTGGTTTTGAAGGGCTCACATGGTTAGAGTAGGCTCCCCTGCCCAGGTCACTGCCATATAACATGATCATGGGAGCGATATGTAACCTGTTACAAAGGCAAAAATTCAACTGTGTAAATTTCAAGGTCGAATTGGCTTTATTCAATGATTCACAAATCAGAAAGCATCCTGCTAGCAAGTAGGAAGGGGCTCAGAAGAGCTGTATAAAATGAAGACTTACAGGCAGAAATGGGTGGGCCAAGAAATTCATGGCAAAAGAAAACACTGTTTCAGGCAAGGTCACTTTTCTTGGAGGGCAGGAGGTGTTAGGGGGGTGGGAAGGGTAGGAGTCTATCATGCAGATTACCTCCTAGCATAGAACAGGAACTTCCAGGCTGATTGGCTTAAAATTCCACTCTTGGGAAAGGCTGAAGCTGAAATTAGGTTAGGCATGAAGTCTTGGTCTGGGATACGGGGCTTAGCATAAGTGACTCCATTTTGAATCTGCCACTTTTTTTTTTATTATTAAAATTTTTTTTAATGTTTTATTTATTTTTGAGAGAGAGAGTAAGAGTGTGAGCAGGCTCAGAGAGAGAGGGAGACACAGAATACAAAGAGAGACTCCAGGCTCTGAGCTAGCTGTCAGCACAGAGCCCGATGAGGGGCTCGAACCTACGAACCGTGAGATCATGACCTGAGCTGAAGTCGGATGTTCAACCGACTGAGCCACTCAGGCGCCGCTGCCATTTCTATTTTAACACATTATATTCAGAGGCTTCACCCATCCTGAAGGAGGAGGAGACTATACATGAGTAAGGGTTATTTGGGGGGCCATTCTAAGAATACTGTCTACCACAGAGTTAAATACATGTTTACTGATTGCTTGGAAATACTTCAAAAACAACCAGGAAGAGATGGTGCCACCCCCCACTCCCCACCCCTATGCGTTCAGGACCACAGCAACCTGCTTGTACCTTTACTGTGCCATTTAATTCAACTGATATTTATTGACCGAGTATTTATTACATTGCAGCTACTGTTTTGGGTACTGGGATATAGAAATAAATAAAGGAGACTAGACCTCTGCTCTTCAATTCTATTGGAGAGCTAGGTCAGGAAATTAAATGTGTAAAGAGAGTAAAGCAGGGCGAAAGGCTATAAACAGGCTTTTCTGTGCTATTTTAGGTCAGCTGGCACAGGATGCCATCTCTCAGGAGCAGGAGTCAGCTGTGCAACTGGAGGGGAAGGGCATTCATTGTGAGGAAGAGGGAATTGCAGAGGCAAAGACAAGAAGACCAGAGGGGCCGGAGTGGAGTGAGTCTCGTGGCAGGAAACGAGGTCATGGGAATGAGCAGGAGTCAGATGACGTTAGCCAGGTAGGATTCTATTCAAGCAAGAGGAGAATGGTTTTTAGGCTGATGGAAAGTTTCGGAAGTGGATGGGCCACGCAGCTCTGTGAATATGACTAATGCCCCTGAACTGTACATGTACGAATGGCTTAACTGGCAAATTTTTTGTTATATATAGTTTACTAGGTCAGGGATCAAAACTTCTGGTCTCCTCAAAGGTCCCTCCAGCTGAACTAAGCATCAAATTGACATAAGACAGGTTAACAGGAGAAAATTGAGTTTCATAGTGTAGGATGTACTGGGAATCCACACAGACATGGAAATTCCAAAGACAAACAAAACACAGGTCATCCTGAACTAAGGAAAAAGGGTAGAGGTCTGGACTTTAGAGAAACGGATGCATTTCACTTAAGAGCAGGGGTGCCTGGGTGGCTCAGTCTGTTGAGTGTCCGACTTCAGCTCAGGTCATGATCTCGCAGTTCACAAGTTCGAGCCCTGCGTCAGGCTCTGTGCACACAGTTCAGAGCCTGGAGCCTGCTTTGGATTCTGTGCCTCCCTTTCTCTTTGCCCCTCCCCTGCTCTCTCTCTCTCTCTCTCACAAACACACACACACACACACACACACACACACACACACACACACACACACATTCTCTCTCTCTCAAAAACAAATAAACATTAAAAAACTCCAACAACATGGCACATTCTGGGAGGGTGGGGGCTGTCCTGAACCCCTTCATTGTCAAAGCTGGTCTCCATTTGAGTTTGATTCTAATTGACTTCTGGCTGAACTTTCCCCTTTACATTCCCCACCCCCAAATACAACCTACCCCAAACCCTCAATGGACTCCCCGGTGGCTTGGGACAGTTTGCTTGTCTCAAATTGCAATTCCTCTGCTATTCCCAAATAAACTCATCTTGTTTTGCGTTTGCCTCAGTTTACCCCTTTCTTTAACTCAGCAATATTACATACTTCGATTGAAATGCTTACATTTAAAAAAAAACCCGCCTCTCTGTGGTGGGGACAATTGCCTATAGGGATCCTCAGGGCTCAGGCTAGTGCCTGTCCCTTACCATGTACTCAATACATAGCTGACAACTGGCTAGATTCGGTTCTGAGTTTTTTTTTTTCATTTTGTGTATCAATTCACTTGTTCTTTACAACAACCCTATGAAACACGGAGAAGTAAAGCAACGCTCCAGGATCCCCCCAGCCAGGAAGTGGCAGAGATGGAATTGAAACCCAGGAAGTCTGGATCCAGAGTCCATGCCTTTACCCATCACGTCAAACAGAATGACTGACTGACTGAATGAATGATATGTTGAGCCCTCGCTCTCTCTGAACCAGTGATTCTCAACGTGGAGGGAGGTGTGTGTGCACAGATTTTGCCCCTCCTCCCCCCGCCCCCAGACTTTTGACAATGTCCGGAGATATCTTTGGTTGTCACAACTTGAAGAGAGGGTGCTCCGGGTAGCCTCCAGGGATGCCAGCATCACTTAGGGCGCGACACAGCCCCCCAACCTTCCCCACACAACAAAGAATTACCCGGCCCCAGAGGGCAACCCTGCTCTAAACTTAACCAATTCCTTTCCCGCTCTCTCCAACTCTTCTTGCTTTATAAACTTAATTTCTCACATAGTCTCCCACTATTAGATAAAAGCAGACAGAATCTGAAATGGCTCCTCTCAGTGCTCTTATCTCTGGGGACCGGGTTATCTGTCACATTCTTGTGGTAGCACATATTTATCACATATCTGGTTTGAGCCTCACTAAGCTCCGAGATTCACACTGTGCCTGCCTTTCCTTGTGAGAATTCTGCTGGGGACATGTGAGGGGCGGTCCCCTTGCCTATGCTTACAGGAAGCCTGCATCCTCCCCCCCCCCGCCCGACACCCAGGAATTGTTGGGCGCCTACCTCTTCCCTCCTGGTGCAGCTGCTATTCCCCTATTCTGCGTACAGGTATCAGCCCAGGCGTGCCCAAGGTCAGAGATTCCTATCTCCTCTTTCTCGGCATTTAATTTACAGAGAGACCTTACTAAGTGGGTGCTGTTTTCCCACTTTACAGTTGAGGAAACCCAGGCATTGAGAAGCTGAGTAAGCCGCTCCTGTCACACAGCTCGTAAGTGCTGGATTTGGGACTGGAATGCAGGAAGCTTGATGGCAGAGTCCACCGTGTGAGCTGGGTTCTCACTCCAGACCCCTCTGGTCTCCGCTCCTCATGGTGACTGGCCTACGCTAACCACCTTGCAGTCTCCTCCGAGGTTCCCTTGACCGTTACCATGGCAATCCCCAGCAATCCCCAGTCCTCCACTTTCTTGTTCCTTCTCTTGTCTCACGCTCTGAGCTCAGTGCTGCTAAGGGAGACTGAAGGGGCTATCCCTGGTCCCTCATTTGCCTAAACATGTCTGGCATCCTGCCACCACTTCTATACCATTTCATCTGAGAAAACCTAACCAGCCAAATGTCACCATGTATTCTGGGTGACTTGAGGGACTGGTTAAGGACACACTCTTCCTCTTTCACTAACAGTGAATTTCCAAGGGGGAAGGGACAGACTCATTTCTCTCAATGCTCAGCCACACTTGGCACAGAAGGGGCATCCACTAAAGGTGTCCTTGACTAAATGATTGAATGTCCTCCTAACACTCCCCACGGAGGAAGACTGTGAAAGCACCGCGGTCATAAGAATTGGTTTTGGACTTGGACAGAACTGGGATTGAAGATCACGGGCACTTCTAAGCTATGAGTGTGGAGAAGTACTTAACTCAGGTTTGGCAAACTTTGTCTGTAAATGGTCAGACAGCAAATATTTTTGATTTTGTGGGGCACGTGGTCTCTTGCGTAACTGCTCAACTCTGGGCTATTTGCACACAGCCAGCGATAATACCTAAACCAGTGGGCGTGGCTACGCTCTCAGAGACTTTTATTTACCAAAGTAGAGAACAGACCCAGGACAATATGCTGACGCATGACTTACTGTAAGAAAAGATTATAAAATAAGATCAAATGGGACAACCCATGAATGTGGCCCTAGATCTTACACTTGATGTCCTTGGGGAGGGTTGCTCTTACTCCCTCACGTCAATTCCATTCCATTCAATTTGCTGGGCCACATGGCACTGATACGTATAGTATTTCTTCTTTCTTCCATTTCCTTGTGAGAAAATAATACCAAACATTTGAGAAACAGCACTGCATAGAGTTTAAGAGTGTAGAATTCCGGAACTAGACTGCCTGGGTGTGGGTTCTGGCTCCCCCCACTTCAGAGCTATGCGATCTTCAGAAGATAACTTAACCTTCTGTGACTGAACCCCCTTCAGTGTCCGTCCTAACTGCAAAGCCCGGGCCACAGTAATAGTGCCTCTCTCTCATAGGGTTGTCTTGAGGATTAAAGGGATTTGCATGTCCGAATCTCCGGGGGGCTCTTTAAAGATTCCAAAACCCAGGACACGTGCAGATCAAGGAACTCGCAAGTCTGGGGTGACGCGGGCGTTCGGTATTTTTGAAGCTTCCCTAGTTGACTCCACAGTGTGACAAGTTTGGAAGCCCTTGGGTTAAAGTGTTCCGCGCGCTGGTTTTGATCCTTCGGTGTACACTTCTGGAATTACTGCATCTCCAGGAGGTCCAGCGCACACCGGGACCCCCTCCCCTGCAGCCACCCCCTTCGTTGCTAACCCTGCTCTCCAGGCTTTGTGGGCCCCTGGCTTAGAAGCCCCTGCTGGTGCATGCTGGGACTTGTAGTCCCTTTGGCTTGCCGGCCCCCGCCTCGCCTCCCATTGGCTTTCTCAGACGCCCAACCCGAAGCTCCACCAATCAGCGTAGCGCGGTGGGCCATTAAAATCTGGAGCCCGCGGTTGCTCCGCAATCACTGCAGGGTGGACATCACGAGGTGGCTCGTCTGAGGCTGCGCGTCGTGAGGAGTTCCCACGGTCCTGCCGCCCGCCGCCGCCTCCGCGGTCGTCTGCAGCAGGTAATTGCAAGCCCCAGCCCGGGCCCCGGGCTAGGCCCCACGTCCCGAGCCCGGGCAGCTTCTCTGCCGCGGCTCTGGGCCTCGCGGCCGCGGTTTTCAATGTCTCCGACCCATTTTGAGTAATCCTTTTCTCACCCCAGGAAAGAATTTCGGGAGGCTCGGAATCCCAAGGGAACTGCGGCGACCTCTCAGCTCGCCCTCCCGAGGGGGTGATCGTGGGCTGATGGGGGCCCTCCTCTGTTGCGCGAGCTGGAAGCCCGGGCGCTTCTTCCCAGGCGCCGCGGGAAGCCGGCGCGCGGAGAGCGTGTTTTGCTCTGGTCCCACAGGCAGGGCGTGCCCGGCAGGGTCTGGGGCTTGCTTCCGACCTTCACAATCTAGGCGCAGTTCAGCTTCTTGGTGCCTTTTTTTTTTTTTTAAATGATTATTTTTGAGAGCGAGCATGAGCGGGGGAGAGGCCGTGAGAGAGGGAGACACAGAATCCGAAGCAGGCTCCAGGCTCCCAGCTGTCAGCACCCAGCCCGAGGCCGGCTGGAACTCCCCAACGGTGAGATCATGACTTGAGCCACCGAGGCGCCCCAGCGTCTTGTGTGTGTGTGTGTGTGTGTGTGTGTGTGTGTGTGTGTGTGTGTGTTTTAATGCGGAGGGTTGCATCCATTTCCACCCTGTTCTACGGAGAACGCTGTGAACTACCACGACAGAAATAGCCAAACGTGAAAACATCCCTTCCCAGAAGTTCCCAGAGGCTTGAGCTGGTGGGATGATTCACTTCAAGCATGAAAGTGAAAGGTTGACTTGGCCCCTGCCCACTATTAGAAGTGGGGTTGTACCTACATGGGTTATTCCAGGCCTAGAATTGTAGAATCTGGGGGTTGGAAGGAACTTTGTACCCCGTGCTTCGTTCTGCAGATGCAAATAAATGCCCAGAGTTTGAGACTTGCACTCTGGTACGTGAGTGGCGTAGCTCAGCTCTTTTACTGTAGTGTTCCATTAGTTAGCAAACGTTTTATTGAGCCTTACTAAGCTCTTTGAGCTGGGGTCATTTGTAAAAGGGAGAGGCCGACTATAGAGAGCCATTCCAGTGTTAAAAGGGTTTGCCCCGGCCGGCGTTTCTAATCCTGATTTGTGGGAAGAGATAGAATTTAGCAGAGAAGGGGATACCCGAACGGAGTTTGAGGGTTGGGCAAGAGGTAGTGTAATGAAGGAGAAGAACGTTTCACCTGGAAAACAGTGGGTGAAGGCACGGAGAGAGCAAGGGATTTGGACTTGAAGTCTTGGAGCCTGGCTGGAACAAGGGGTTTCATGTGGGTGGTGGATTTCATGAGCTCTGTTTCATGAGAAGAGAGTGGTGTATCATGCAAGGCCTCCTGTGCTGCTGTAAGAGGTTTAGATTTTGTCCTGAAAGCCTGGGAAGCGGAATTTAGTAGATGTGTGTGTTAGAGAGTCTATAGTGTGGAAAAGTATTGGGAGAGACGTCACAGCAGAGAGCACAGACAGTAATTCCTAAGAGAATTGATGAGGATTTTAAAGACAGTTACAGTTGGAAAGGAGAAGAAAGAAGAAAAAGTTTTGAACTGTTAAGGAGGTGAAATACACCATGCCCACTATTGTTCAGTAAAAGTTCTGAAGTGAATGCAGTTTCTTGAGTTTTCCGACCTATAACTATTTCTGGAAGAACCGCCCAGCACTTCTTTTTTTAACTGCAGAAATTGCTTTGTACCTGTGCTGCCGAAGCGAGCACAGAAATTGCTTTATAGACTAATTCACATCCCAGTTCATGATGAGGAAATTGTCACATGTACTAAAGATGTTGAACTCTGAAACGATAAGCATATGGTAACACATAAATTTTCCTGTAATCCAGAAAATGCAAATTAAACCCATAATTAGAGCACTTTATATCCATCAGATTAGGCATTATAAAGTTCGATGCAACTAAGAGATGGTAGATATTTGAGGGAAAGATTCACGACTGGCAGAAGTGGTATCTTAGAACAGTGTAGCCACCAGCAAAATGAAGACCTAGGGGTTCCACTTCTAGAAAGTAGCTGAAGGAGATAGACATTTGTATGCAAGGAGTGGAGTATTAGGATGTTTACTGCAACTTTGTTTATAATGATACATTTTTGAAACTGCCTAAATGTCTGTTAGAAGGGAATGTTTATAAAGCGGACATATGTGTTTTTAAAAGTATAATAAAGTGAATGAAAAATGCTTACTTATGATTGTGGTTATCTTGTGGTGTGGGGAGAATGGAACAGGATGTGGAAAAAAATTTCATCTGTAATATTTTATTTGTTTTATGGGGAAAGACACTCCACAGACTTGCACAATATTAAGTTTTGGTCTCAATGATAGGTAACAGTTGTTTTACATTATATTTTGTACATTTCTGTAATTTAATGTTCACCCTTCAATTTCTTTTTTTCTTAAGTTTAGTTGAGAGAGAGCAAGCAGGGGAGGAGAGGAGAGAGAGAATCTCAAGCAGGCTCCCTGCTGCCAGTGCAGAGCCGAATGTGGGGCTTGAACTCACAAACCTGAGTCAGACACTTTACCCGCTGAACCACCCAGGTGCCCCTACCCTTCAATTTCTTGAAATATATATTATAACAAAATTTAAGTTAAGAATTAACATCTAGCTATAAAAGTCCTTCAGTCATTTTGGTAAAATGCTACAAACTAAATTGATATCTGGTTTCAAAAATAGTAGTTTTGGTAAAAGGAATTCAAGTGTCAGCTAGGCGTGAAAATAAAAGCGTGGAAAAACTGTTAACCATTGGGCAAAATTTACTTTGCTAGATTCCAAAATTATTCTAACCGTTAGGAGATTTTAAAAGTGTTTATCAACTATCCATTTTGAAATTTGTTTCAATTGCTCATCCTTTTTGTAATGTCAAAAAATAGTTGTTAGAAAAGGTAAAATCATCACTCTAGATATAAGGGGGAACAAGTAGTAAAGATTCCATTTAACTTATCTTGAGGAAGCTTAGTGTGGTGGTGACAGCTAGTTCAAAGGCGACCCCATGGCATGGATATATTTGTAGATCAGAAATCATGAAATGAATGTGCAAATTGAAGGCAAAGCTGGCTTCTTTCTACAACCAGAATTCAACTGAACCTCAACTTGATAGAATTCGTTTGTATGTCTTTAGATAAGAATTGTTTGGGGGCACTTGGGTGGCTCAGTCGGTCTGACTTTGGCTCAGGTTATGATCTCATGGTTCGTGGGTTTGAGCCCCGTGTTGGGCTCTGTGCTGACAGCTCAGAGCTTGGAGCCTGTTTCAGATTCCGTGTCTCCTTCTGTCTCTGCCCCCTACCCCATTCGCTCTCTTTCTCAAAAATAAAGTAAATATTAAAAAAAGAAAGAACTCGTTGCATTGCTGTTAACCCAGTTTACAGAGATGTGAAGAAAAAAATTCCATAGAGTTAGAACTCGGTAACCTTGAAGGGCATACACTAATCTAGAATCCAGTTTGCCATTGAATCAGAGATTTTCCCTATGGGAAAAATATTGATTGACTTGAATAAAATAGAGTTTTCAATTGAGACTTAAGATAAGATCCAGTTGGATTTGTTTTAATCCCACTCTTCAGAAAGGAGGTTGAAAGGTTTGAGAGCTGAATCTGCCCTTAATAATTCAGTTCTGCTCTCGTTGCACAGATGTGTCCTGTGTTACAGAGAACTTGCACTGTACACACTTGTTAAAAACAGCAAGACAGGTTTTATTCCAGCAGTTTTACTAGGGACGGATGCTTGAGTGTAGAGCTGAGCTCAGCTCTGAATACAGCAAGGATAAGCTAGGATTTATGGGCAGGCTGACAGGGTCAGCGGACGGAAAATTACGAAAAGGAACTTGATTAGATGTCAAAGGTGGGCCATTCTCACGGGATTCTGGCTAAACTGAGCTCACCAGGCCAAGACCTAGTTAGGAGGGGGCTCACAGGAGCTTGACTCAAGTTTGGTCAAGGATGGGTCCTTATTATCTTTCCCTGTCTTTCTTGCATACTGTTAGTCAGGGTCCACTAATGTTGATCTTATAATAAGCCCCAAGAGAGGAGAGCGCAGGATCAAAGACCTTCAGGACTGGAAGGTTCTTTTCAGATGTCCTTGACTAGCTAGCTGCTTAGCTTAGCTTTGATCATTCCCTGTTTCTAAAGAGTCAGTAGCAAATCGGGGACTGGCATTGAGGTCACACCCAGTGGTGGTTAAGGTGTGGGCTTTGGTGTCAGACTTTGGTTTGAACTTGACCATGAGGGCTCATCGCTTGTATTGCTGGTGACAGTTGGTCTAGAATGGGTACTCTGTCCCACACCTAGCGAATGAATGGAACCTTACTTGTTAGGATACTACTTTAAGACTCATGGAGTCCTTTAATGGAATTACTGATCTCGTGTAACCCTGTAGCCTCAGAGATGCAGGACTAAGCGGGAACAGCAGAGGACTTGCCATTGGAGGCGGGTAAAGTTCATTTGCAAAGGCTTGGCCATTGATCTTGACTCTGTGTGGTTCAGGTTCTCCTTTGATAGTTTCTTTTAAGAGAAGAGCTTCTTATACAGACAGCCCACAAATGCCTTAAAATAGTAGGGTGGTGAAGAGCACTGGGGTGGGGGTGGGGGGTGACTTACCGGAGGAAGGGCTTGGGCTCTGGGCAGGGGGTGTCATGCGCCCACCTGTGGTTACCCGGTTTTGCAGGCCTCCACATAAATAGCTCTTTTTTGTGTGCGACAAGCAAGGTGGCGTAGTGAGAAGCGCAGTCCCTGGACCAGATCTGTGGTCAGCCCCACGCCTGCCGCTTAGCCGCGCATTTCTCTCCCTGTCCAGCCTCACTTTTCTCAGCTCTCTGAGTAGAGCGATGAGAGCAGCTCACAGGCTTTTGTGAGGGTTGTGCGGAGTGTACACGGCGTGCTCATCGCAGAAACCCGCGAGCACCCCGCTCTGCTGCCCTGTGCAGCCTGTGAGCGTGTGTCTCTGTAGGGGAGACCGTCTCTCCTCTGGCTGGGGTAACACCCGTCTGTGTCCTTCTATGCCCGCAAATGGTTAGCAGGCTAAACACACCCCCCTTACAGAGTCCCCTTGGAGATCTTTCCACTGTTCTAAAACAGTTTAAGCCAGTGTCCCATCCTAAGCGTGGGCCGTGGCTAATTTAACTAGACAGCCCTCTGTAGATGAAGGTGCATGTTCTAGCGTTTTGCCATTAGAATGGGCGGGCTTCCTCACATCCTCAAAGTCTTTCCCTTTTGAAAAATAATGCCTCCCACTTCTCCTGGCCTCCGCCTCCTGTCTTCTATTTGCCCGGAATGTTCATCCGCTCTGACAAGGTGTGGATTTCCGTTGTGTGTCTTCCCGCTAGAATGTCAGCTCGGTGAAAGGTTCTGTCATTTGGTTCCCTGCTCTGTGCTGTGTTTGTTGGATGGATGGGTGGGTGGGTAGACTGCAAAAATAGCCATCTTGGGGGTGCCTGGGCGGCTCGGTCGGTCAAGTGTCTGACTCTCAGTATTGGCTCAGGTTATGATCTCATGGTTCATGAGTTCAAGCCTTGCACTGGGCTCCATGCTGGCATTGTGGAGCCTGCTCTGGGATTCTCTCTCTCTCTCTCTCTCTCTCCCCCTTTGCAGCTCACTTTCTCTCTCTCTGAAAATAAATAACCTAAAAAAAATACAGCCATCCTGAAGAGCTAGTTCAGTAGGATTATTTACTTTGTCTTCATGACGTCTCTCTTCGAGAGAACAAGAATCATAAGCGTGTTGCAAGATTACTTGTGATTTTGGTCTGATGTTTAGACTTTGACAAGAATATTGCTGATCAGGAAATGGGCGGGCGAGGCTGGCTGCCTTACATGCGTTCTTGCTGAGGGTAGTGGAAAGCTTACATTACATCTCATCTTCATTCTAGAACCCAATCTGTTTCCCCAAATGGTATTCACATGTGTGTTGTTTTTTAAGTGACACTTTCCATCAGCATCCTACTGTGAGGCCTTTAACTTGCCATTCTGTTCAAGGAACCATACTGTGTGGTTTATAAGAAACAAAAACAAAATCATAGACAGGAACTGTTGCCAAATGTTAACTATGAAAATGTCTCTTGTATATTAATAAAGCACTTTTCCCCACTGAGGGGGAGCACGCTAGCCTATTAGCAGAAGAATGACAGATGAATTTGAATTTGTAAAAATAACCCGGCGGTGCTTTTCCAGTACCTGCTGTGTTGTTTGCCAATATAGGCAGTTACGCTGGTGGTGTCCCTTCTAGGGTTCACAGTCAGGCCAACTTTTTGGTTCTGGTGGGTTTTGTTTTTTTTTTTTTTAATTTTTAAAAAACGTATATTGAGAGAGAGGGAGAGAGGGAATCCCAAGCAGGCTCCGTGTTGTCAGTGCAGTGCTTGACACAGGGGCTCCGTCTCACAAACTGGGAGATCACGACCTGAGTCAAGAGCAAGGGGTGGACACTTAACCTCCTGTGACACCCAGGCACCCTTTTATATATTCTTTTTGTCCCTAAACATGAAGGGGAAAAGTCACAGGACGGAGCCTCCAGAGCAATGAGCCTCCTTGTGATTAAGTCACATGAGCCAAACTTGGAAGAGACTGGTGTGCACCCTAGAGCGCCCGTTTATTGACCTTGACCGCTGATGGAAGAAGATAAGGACCAGTGTTGGGGCCCATCCAGCCACAAAGCCTGTGGAGGTGATTCCACTGTGACGGCAAAGCCTCCGGGGGGAGCGTATGTAATCGCAAAGTCCCTAGCCTTGTCTAGGAAGGCGCTACCCTGGATAACGGTTGGCCCTCCCCCCATTTGAGGATCAGGACAAAAGAACAAAGGTCCTGGGAGACTGGGGTGCAGTGCTGTGTGGTCTTTGGGACCCTGCTTCCCCTGCTTGAAAATGTGTGCGCTTGACTGCTTGACCTAAATGGATCAGAGACTGGGGTTAGCTCTCCTATTATTCATGCCACTTGGTAATTGTGGTTTCAGTAATTGGGCAGATTTTCTGATTGAAACTTCCCCCCTAGTTAGAGGCACTTTACTCACAGACTATTGTTTGAACTTTTAAAGAAAAATAGCCTTGTCATAAGCTTCGGTTAATATTACACTATGTACGCAAAATAAAAACCCCGCTGATGTATTTTTAGTGATAAATTATGTTTTTTGGTCTTCTGTATTGTACTTCATTTCTGTCTTAACTTTCTGTTCTCTCTTCCGTGAAAACAATGATCTCTCTGAAACATGTGATTCCTAAGAAGTTACAAACAATGTAATCATTAAAAGAAAGATGTAATCACCTATGGTATATAAGACACTAAGTTTCACAGTAAAGGGTGGTCTTTTCCACCATTCATGTTGTCTGTGTTCTTTCTTGTAGATATTTTGCCGACACCAACCCCCTACTCAGGGACCCTTAGACTCTGGTGCGTGGGCTGATCCCCCGCAGACCAGTCCATGGAAGAAGATAAGGACCAGTCTGGCTGTGCCCCTCAGTGGGCTGGGAGTATCTTCTCCCTCCCTGGGGAGGGTCAGAGAAACCACCAGGCCCAGTTTTACTGGAACATCGCCCCGCCCACTGCATGCCACGCCCACTGCGTCACCACGCCCCCTCCCTGGTGTACTGTGGTCTCTGGCTGCGGCGCAGGACAGTGGCAGAACAGAACGGTTTTGAGGGAGACGGTGTGATCTGCAAGGCAAAATATTTCTGTCCAGCCCTTTAGAGATGCAGTGTGCCAGCCGCTGGTCCAGGGGAAGGCTTCCCAGGGAGGCTTAGCACAGGAGGCTGCCTGGCAAGCTCCGCGTCAAAGAGCTGCTGGGGGGAGGGGGAGGTCACCTCTGGTCACTGTCACCTCTGCTGATACCTCCCAGCCCTAGGGTGAGCCGTGGTCAGGTCCAGAGGACTTGGGAGAGTGTCCTCAGGGGCACATTAACACATTACTCGGCCAGCTGGTTTTGACACAGGGTGGCCTGGGCAGGTCCACTGCCATCGTCTGTTTTCTGATCTCATCTGTCATATACCATACTCAAAAACAGACAAACCGGCGCGCCTGGGTGGCTCAGTTGGTTGAACATCCGACTCTGGATTTTGGCTCAGGTCATGATCCCAGGGTCGTGGGATTAAGCCAGTATCAGGCTTTATCTACAGTGAGTGTGGAGACTGCTTGAGATTCTCTCTCTCTCTCTCTCTCTCTCTCTCTCTCTCTCTCTCTCGACCTCTGTCCCCTTCCCCTGCTAACCCCCTCCCCCCAAAACAAGCCAAAACAAAAAACATGGCCACTTCTGAATAAGCTTGAAAACGAATCTGGGGCGCCTTATTGTAGTTACCCGTTCATCTATGGAAGACCTTGCAGGGGTGCTAAAGGAATGTGGGTCTAGCACCAACTCAGGTTACACGTTAAGAATTGGGTTCCTAGATGGGGTTTCGGAGGGGGGTGGCGGGTAGAGTAATGTCAGGCTGTGAGGCTTTGGGCCAGAGGTGAACTAGAGCCCACCAAGGTTAACGAAGAATGCTGTGACATCAAAGTATATAGTCCTGGACGTCCCCTGTAGCTTGTTACAAATGCAGAGTCTCAGGTCCAGCCCAAGTCTGCTGAATCAGCATCTGCATCCTGACAAGGTCTCCGGAGGACGTGGGTCACAGTCGGGTTGGAGAAGCACTGGACCAAGGCCCTGTTAGGTTTTTTAACTTCTATCGGATTCAGGGCTTCCTGTCTCCTCACTTTGGGGGGAAAATCTACTCCCTCCATTTTTGAGTTTTAGCACAGTGTCAGGCACAGAATGCTAAGGATGGTTTCTTAGGGTTACGGGTGGTCCATCCCTTAGCTGGCTGCATGCTCACCGAGGGGAGAGGCTTTGTCCTGTCCCTGCTGCGTTCAGGGACAGAGCGGGTGTGTTTCTGCCAGAGTGGGTGTTCGGGAGACTCTGGCCAACTGGGTGAATGAATGAGTGAATGAATAAGCGAATGAATGAATGAGCACTATTTGACAAACGAGAGTCAGAGCGCAGCCTTGCAGACTTGGTTCTGCCGAATCCCTACATCTCAGAGGCTGGTTTTCCTCTTCGCTCAGGGCGACAGGCCTAATAACGGTCACAGGAAGCCTGTCGTTTTAGAATAACATATTCAGGATGCAGGGCAGGGTCTGATCAGAGTAAGGCCAAGTGGCCAGGACTTGCGTGAGCGAGCGCTGCCTCTCGTGTGTTAAAACTTGAAAGCGTTGGCTGGCCGTGCGGTATAAAATTGGGCGCGTACTTCATTAAGAATAAAGTCTCAATGTAGAGCTGTGTAGAAAGGCTGAACCAGAAATTCAGAAGACATGGCTTCTGGTCTCTGGCCAGAGCTGGCTGACCGTGGGTATTGTTGGACAAGTCATTTCTCTTGTTTTAACTCTTCCTATAACAAGGAATAAAATATTTGCTCTGCCTGCATGAATACATGTATGGTTGTAAATGTTCAAAGGCGTTGATTTGAGCTGTCAGTGTTGGGCTCTAGCTTATCCAGATAACTTGCTCACAACCTTATAAACTGCCTCCAGTGTTTATATTGAACATACATTGAATTTTTACAAACTTTATTGCATAAATATTATCCATTAATTGTAGTAAAAAAAGAGAGATAGGAGGAAGAAAATCAACCTGAATTCTACCTGCCGCTGATCACTAACTACTGTTAAATTTCTACGTCTGCCTTCCACATTTTTCTACGCACACACTACCTTTGTATTCTTTCCTTGTAAACACTTCATACAGTGTGGTAAACTTTTTTCTAGTACAGTGAATTCTGCTGGTGAGTTTTTATCTGCTGTATTCCAAGTTGTGACAAGCACTTTTTAAAACCTGCCCAAAGAGTTTGCCTGGTATTCTTTGCTCTGCATAACTTCAGCCTGGGGTGAGGGAGATCTGAGCAGGCCCTTCTCCCCCCAGGGCAGGAGGCTGCAGAGCTAAAGATAAAATTCTGCTCTGTCAGCATTTTTGACCTTAGTCTGTTCTGATGACTAACTAGCTGGTCTGATCTTTTTGACCCATTTGCTGTGATATTTCCTCAAGGGCCAACAATGTTCTGTTTTTGTTATTCCTTTTTTGCCTGACTCTGCTTTTTCCTCTCCAGGCTCCTGTTGCTGAACTCTGAGGCACAGAATGATTTGGGAAGGGGCTGTGTTGCTCAGCGTGGTCCTGGGAATCGGTGCTGTCCCCATAGATGATCCCGAGGACGGCGGCAAGCACTGGGTGGTGATTGTCGCCGGTTCAAATGGCTGGTATAATTATAGGCACCAGGTAAGACCGTGACTGATGTTCTTCTTTATGACCCTGGTATTCTGTGAAGGGTCATAAAGTGGTCTACTACATGGTCAGTAGAACAGACTTCTTAAAAAATCATTCACACGCCTGAAGGCTGGTGAAAGTATGTGTGTGGGCAAGGATGTGGACCAGTCGGGGGCTCATAAGGTGGTGCAGCCATTTTGGAAAACTGTCTGGCAGTTCCCCCAAAGGTGAGACCTCGAGCCACCTCTCCCAGGTATGTATTCATAGAAACGAACACATAGGTCCGTGCAAATGCTTGTACATGAATGTTCATAGCCGTATTTGTCATGCTGGTGAAAAAATGTAAGTCCAAGTGTCCATCACCTGATGAGTGGGTAAACAAATGCGGCCCATCCATATGAGGGGTAGGTATTCTTTGGCCACAAGAAAGAATGAATTAACTGATACAGGCTTCAAAGCGGGTGAACCGTAGAAACATGCTAAGTGAAAGAAGCCAGTCACAAAGGACCAGAAAGGATCCCACGGATATGAAAGGCCAGAGGAGAGAAATCTGTAGAGATGGAGAGTTGATCAGTGGATGCCAAGGTCTGGGCGGAGGGGAGAATGGGGAGTGACTCTGGGGTGATAAAAATGGAGTTAGAGAAGGTGATGGTTACATAACTTTGTGAATATACTGGATACCACTGGGTTGTGTATTTTATTTTATTTTTATTTTTTTAACGTTTATTTATTTTAGAGAGAGACATGGGGCATGAGTGGGGGAGGAACAGAGAGAGGGGGAGACACAGAATCTGAAGCGGGCTCTAGGCTCTGAGCTGTCAGCACAGAGCCCGACGCCGGGCTTGAACTCCCAAACCGGAGATCATGACCTGAGCCGGAGTTGACGCTGAACCGACTGAGCCACCCAGGTGCCCCATGGGCTGTCTATTTCAAATAACTGACTTAAGGGGCACCTGGGTGGCTCAGTTGGTTAAGCGTCTGGCTTCGGCTCAGGTCACGATCTCATGGTTCGTGGGTTCGAGCCCCGCGTCGGACTCTGTGCTGACAGCTAGCTCAGAGCCTGGAGCCTGCTTCGGATTCTGTGTCTCCCTCTCTCTCTGACCCTTCCCTGCTCACGCTGTCTCTCTCCGTCTCTCAAAAATAAATTTAAAAACATTTAAAAAAAAAAGCTGACTTAAATGGTGTATGAATTAGAGTTTAGTAAAGTTGTTATTTAAACTGTCAGCTAATCTTTCGATTCTTAGAAACAGGATGCAGGCTGTCACGGTGTGTGCTGGTTTCTCCTCTAAGAGCCCTTTCTCCCACAGATGAACTCATTTAACCCCGCTGTCGTGGGGGTAACGCACAGTAGGCCCGGTTCTTGTTTCTTCTTTGTGAGCGAGAGGACCGAGGTGTAGGAGGCGCCAGTCCTCCCCCAGCGGGTTGCGGATGGCAGGTGGCTGAGGCGGGACCAGCCCCGGGCTGATGGCTCTGAACAGCACTCTGCAGTAGGAGGGCCACGTGTGTTGTGGTCAGCTTTCTAGTAGCCACATTCTTTTTTCTATGTTTGTTTATTTTCGAGAGAGAGGGAGAGAGAGAGAGCATGTGCATGCTGGAGGGGGAGAGAGAAAGGGGTGCAGAGGATGGGAAATGGGCCCTGCTCTGCACAGACAGCACAGAGCCCAATCCGGGGCTTGAACTCAAGAACCGTGAGATCACGACCTGAGCTGAAGTCGGACGCTTAACCAACTGAGCCACTCAGGTGCCCCAACCACACTTTTGAAAAGTAAAAAGAAACAGGTGAAAGTCACTTCGTTATATCTTATTTATCCCAATTTATACAAACTGTCATTTCCCTGAAATCAATATAAAATATTAATGATGAGATACTTTATCTTTTTTTTTTCTTTTAACTAAATCATCAAAATCTGGTATGCGTTTATATTCACGGTGCATGCGGTTTGGACTGGCTGAACCTGAAGTGTTCAGTTCTCCCCAAGGCTGGGGGCTGCTGTGTCAGAGGGGACGGCGCAGGCCTGGAGTCTGTGTCCCCTGGTCCCCTGGCATGTTTGCCTCCCGGGCTGTCAGTTTTCATTTCTAAGCAGGGGGTCGGTTTAGAAGAACTCCCTACCAGCTCTAGAGTGCGGTGATCACGGACCGGCCTGGTTCGTGAATGGTTTTGTGTGTTTGCTGAACAAGAAACTTGGCTGGGTTGAAAAGTTGTTGTTATGGCAAAGTGATCCCTTTAACGTTTTAATAATTAACCACAGAGCTGACCTAGTTTCCGAGGGGCGGACAGAGTATGTTGCTCATTGGCTCTCAGTTTTCTCCTCTCTTCCTGAGGTGGGAGAAAGATAATGTATTAGATATAGGTCACCAGGGGTGCCTGGGTGGCTTCTGTCAGTTGAGCAACTGACTTCACCGTCAGGTCATGATCTCTAGGTTTGTGAGTTTGAGCCCTGCATCAGGCTCTGTGCTGACAGCTCAGAGTGTGAAGCCTGCTTCATCAGCCTTGCTGGTTTTCTTTTAAGTTTATTTATTTTAAGAGAGAGAGAGAGAGAGCACAAGTGGGGAAGGGACAGAGAGAGAGAAAGAGGGAGAGAGAATCCCAAGCAGGCTCTGTGCCACTAGTGCTGAGCCCGACGTGGGGCTCCAGCTCATGAACCTTGAGATCATGACCAGAGCCGAAGTCAGACGCTTAACCCAGCCACCCCTTAAATGTTATTTATTTACTTTTGAGAGAGAGAGAGACAGAGGGAGGGCCTTGAACTCCTGAACCATGAGATCATAACCTGAATCAAAATCAAGAGTTGGACGCTGAGGACCAAAGAATGTTATCAGTTAAACATTATTAAGTATAGGAATCCAATGACCCTTCGCTCCGGGAAAACCCTTTCTGTTTTTTCTGCTGTTGCTGTTGAAGTGTGCTGGTTTCCGTGGGTAAGATAATATTGAAATCGAAGGAAGGGAAGCAGGACGAAGGGGTGAAACACTCATCCCTGAGTCAGAGGACGAGCCAGGCAGAGGAAACGCGAGTGCTGAGTCATTGCTGACCCCGGCACTCAGCGCTGCGGCCTGCTTGTGTCCTCGGCGGCTGCCAACATCGGCTCTCTTGGCTTTGGACGCTAATCATTAAAAGAGCATTTGAGAGAACGTTCCTCCTAGAACCTACACAGACTTTTCCACTTACGTTTTGATGGAGGTTTCCCAGCTCCTGGGATTGACACAACCCTTGTTCCCACAAATTCCTTGTGTTGAGGGAGGACGAGGACCCAAGGCATAATTTATTTATTTTTATTTTATTTTTATTTTTGTAAATTTTTTAGATGTTTGTTTATTTTTGGGAGACAGAGATAGAGCATGAGTGGGTCAGGGACAGAGAGAGGGGGAGACACAGAATCCGAAGCAGGCTCCAGGCTCTGAGCTGTCAGCACAGAACCCAACATGGGGCTCGAACTCATGAACTGCGAGATCGTGACCTGAGCGGAAGTTGGCCGCTTAACCAACTGAGCCACCCAAGCGCCCGACTCCAGGCACAATTTAAAACCCTGCATTTTGGGCTGGGATTACTGGGTGGTCTGAGGCCAGTGGGTAGAAGGTGTGCGTCCGGTGCCCTGAGTGGGGGGGGCGGGTAAGGCCTCACCAGGGCAGGTGTCTGCAGCCTCCATGCGGACGAGAGAGAGGTCCGGAAGTGCAAGCAGCACCCGGGGACAGGCTTGTCGGGGGGAATGGAATGGCCTCTAGAGGCAGAACTAGGGTTGGAGGAGGGTTTCTTTCAGGACAGAGGTCTGAGCATGTGGAGGAGGCAGGTCTCAGGTGGGGACATGGAGGCGGCTGTTGAAGTAGATTGCAGGTGAAGTTCACTGCCCTCCGGGGACTTTGAGGGTGACAGGGATTGAGGAGAGTCACATGTGACCAGGTGTCACCCAGAGGATGGGGTTGGGAGGGTTTGAGGCTGTTGCTGGCAGTGGGGCTCCGAAGGAGAAGGCTGTTTGCCCTGTGTTGCAGATGCCCCCCACCCCCTTCTTCGCTGGTCTGGTCTGGAGTTGGGTTGTGGTGGAGAGAAAGGGGGCCACCATCTCCTCCTGGAAGCCTTAAGAGCATCTGTCCCAGGAGCCGGGAGGCAGGTAGGCGGGTTTCAGTTGAGGCAGAGAGAGAGAGAGAAGCCTAGAACTTGGCTCTTGTAGGAATTGGGAGAAAGACATGTGATGGAGGGCCAAGTGACAGTTACCATGTTTCTAAAAGACCACCTTAGGGGCCTCTGGGGGGCTCAGCCGGTTAAGCATCTGATGTCAGCTCAGGTCATGATCTCACAGTCTGAGTTCGAGCCCCACATGGGGCTCTGTGCTGACAGCTCAGAGCCTGGAGCCTGCTTCCGATTCTGTGTGTGTCTCACTCTTTCTCTGCCCCTCCCCCACTCATGTTTCTCAAAAATAAACATTACAAAATTTAAAAAAATTTTTAAAAGGCCACTTTTAATTTTATAGATTAAAAAAAATTTTTTTTTAAGTTTTTATTTATTATTAAGAGACTGAGAGAGATAGAGCATGAATGGGGCAGGGACAGAGAGGGAGGGAGATACAGAATCTGAAGCAAGCTCCAGGCTCTGAGCTGTCAGCACAGAGCCCGACATGGGGCTCGAACTCACAAACCATGAGATCATAACCTGAGTTGAAGTCAGACGCTTAACCAACTGAGCCACCCAGGCGCCCCTAAAAATGTTTTTATTACTTCTGAGAGAGAGCGCAAGCAGGGGAGGGGCAAGCAGAGAGCAAACTCCACACTGTCCCCACAGAGTCCGACGTGGGGCTTGAACCCGTGAGCTGGCAGATTATGACCTGAGCCGAAATCAGGAGTTGGATGCTTAACTGACCGAGCCATCCAGGAGCCCTTGATTTTATAGATTTTTTAAAAAATGTGTACAATCACCACCTTTTAAAACCGCTTTACTGAGGCATACATTCCATGTCCTACAATTCATCTGTTATAATTACATACTTTCTGTGAGTTTCAGTAAATTTATACAGTTCCGCCAGCATGGCCACAGTCCAGTTTTAGGACACTTTCATTGTTCTAGAAAGTTCTCTTATGCCTGTGCTGTCAGCCCCTGCTCCCATCTAAGCCCCATGCAACAACTACTGCTTTCTGTCTCTATTGTTATTTGTTTTTCCAGCTTCGCCCTGCCATGTCACTTTAAACCTCTGATTCTCTCCTGGAAAGTTCGAGTTGGTGGTAGGCTCAGTGAGGTAACTCTACAGAGCCCCTGACCCAGGGCCTCCCCTCGGCAGCACACAGCGTGTACCCGGAAGTGATAATATGCGTGTATCTGTCAATGAGCAGAGCCTGAGGCCCCTTTCTCAGATCCTTGTCTGGCTCGAAAGTGGACCCCTTTACACTGACCGTGACCGGAGCATGGCCATTGAGTCTAACCTTTGTTCCAAGGTGGTGGTTCTTCCTTGGCTGCCAGCCGGCCTGAGCTGGGGGCATCCCCGCATCCGGGAGTCACGGGATGCTTTCCAGGCCCGTGAGAACGCCTACCACCAGCGACGAGCCAGGCTGAGTCACAGCAGCGTCTGCTCAGTCTGGAGGACCTTGAGAGTCTTGCTCAATCCCCGCCTCGCGTGCTGCTTCGTAGGCTCTTCTGGTTTTCCGGGGAAGATACATACAGGCCAGATATGTCCCAGGGAAGTCGTTCACCTGGCTTTTCACACCATTTCTCAAGTACTTGGTTTAACCAGACTCTTACTTGTTTTGAGTCCCAGGAAATACTTGGGTCTAACCAAAAACCCTTTTAGGTTAACAACGTTAGAGGCCACCGAGGACCTCCACGGACCCCAGAGAGAACCGTGACCTCACTGTGAGCCTGCTTCTTGTGGTAGAAGGGCCATGGTCGGGGTCGGGAGACCTGTGTTTGAATTGCTGAGCCCGTCCTGGGTCTATCCCCATTTGCAAAATCCGGATGAAAGCATGTGCCTGCCAACGTGGTGGTGAGGAGTCCAAATGGTGTAGGAGAGTGCCCACACGGGACACGGTGAACCTGCCCTTTCTAAAACCCAAAGCTGTATTGAGGCATATTTTACATATCAGATGTGATTCACCCATTTCCAGGATATATCTCAATGATTTTTTAGTAAATTTACCAAGTTGTGGACACAGCGCTATAAATCAGTTGTAGAACATTTCCATCTGCTCAGTTAGAGTCCCTCCAGCCCATTTGCAGCCCCTGCCCCCAGCCAGCCACTAAAAATATACCTTTGGTCTCTATACATTTGCCATTTCTGACCATTTCGTAACAGTGGAGCCGTGTGACATGTAGTCTTCTGTTTCTGTTAGCATAATGTTTTTGATGTTTATCTGTGTTGTAGCATGTCAGTACTTTGTTCCTTTTTATTGGCAAAGAATACCAAGTAGTATGGATAGAGCACATTCTGTCCGCTTACCAGTTGGTGGGCATTTGAGTTGTTCCCATTTTTTGCCTATTATGTACAATGTTGCTAAGAACATTTATCTGTACATCTTGGCTGGATAAATGTTTTTGTTTCTCTTGGGCAGAAAGAGTTGCTTCATCATACGGTAACTTTATGTTCAACCTTTGAAGAAACTTGTTGAGTCGCTTTACAAAATGGCGGCACCATTTTACATCCCCACAGGCAGTGAACGGAGGAGGTTCCTGGTTCCCGCATCCTCGTCAGCACTTTTTATTGTCTGTCTAGCTGTGAATTGGTGTCTTATGGTTTCAATTTACATTTTCCTAGTAATTAATGATGTTGAGCATCTTTTTATGTGCTTTTTAGCCAGTTGTGTCTCTTAGGTGAAATGTTAATTCAAATCTTTTATCTACTTTTGATTGGGTTGATTGTCTTATCAATGTCCTTTGCATCTTCCGGATGCAAGTTCTCTCTATCAGATATGTGTTTTGTGAATATTTTCTCTTGCCCTGTTGCTTATCTTTTCATTTTCTTAATGGTGTCTTTTGAAGCATTCAGGTTTTTAATTTTGACAATGTCCAGCCTATCAGGTTTTTTTTTTTTTTTTTGGCTTATGGACCATACTTTTGGTGTCATATCTACAACATCTTTGCGGTTATAACTCAAGGTCCTGAAAATTTTGTCCTAAGTTATCTTACAAAAGTCTTATTTTAGCCCTTACATTTAAGCCTATGATCCCTTTTGAATTAATTTTTGTGAATGGTGTGAAAGGAAGGCCCAAGTTCATCTTTTTGTGTGGATTTCCATATGGTCCCAGCACCATTTGTTGAAAAGACTGTTCGGTACACTTGATCCTGGGACAATATGGGTTTGAACTACACAGGTCCGTTTATATGCTGATCTTTTTCAATAAATGCACTGCAGTACTTTACAGGTATTTTCCTTTCCTTATGATTTTCTTAGTAACACTTTCTTTTCTGTAGCTCACTTTATTGTAAGAATACAGTACATCATACATAAAATATATAAAAGGAAGTAAAAATCCTTCAACTTTTTCAAAATTGTTTTGGCCATTCTAGGGTTTTTGCAATTTCCTATAAATTTTAGGATCATTTTGTCCACTTCTGCAAAAAAATCTGCTGGTCATTTAAAAACGTTTTCTTAAATAGAATTAAGTCTTCTGATCCATGAACATGAGGTGTTTCTGTTTATTTTGATCTTCTTGAATTTCTCTCAACAATGTTTTCAAATTTTCAGTGTGCATGTCTTACACTTTTGTTAGATTTATTCCTGAGTGTTTTTATTTTTAATTTTTTTTAAAATGAATCTGGCTTCTGACAAAAGGAATAAATGGGATGATTACCACCAAGGGGAAGGGGTGGGTATACTTGGTCACTTTCACTTCTGTCGTAAGTTAAATCTAACATAATACTCGTTTGATTTTTTTTCTTTTAAAGAAAAGGAACGCAAAGAACCATCTATATGACATGTGTGTGCAATTTAAAGAATAATAATAATGATAAAATGAATACTTGTATCCGACTAGAAAAAAAAACAACATTACTAAGACCCTGTGCCCTGTCTGATTCAACCCCCCTCCCTTCCCGCCCGGTGGCCAGCTCCCGAAATTTTTGTCCATCATTCCTGGCTTTGCTTTCTGGTTTTACCAGATGTGTATTTAACTGTAAACAACAGAATGTTTACTTTAGCCTGTTTTGACCTTTATGTAACTGTAAACATAGTGAATGTATTTTTATACAACTTATTCTCATTACGTTCCTGACATTCATCTATTTGAAACAGGGTTGTATTTCATTCATCCCCCATTTATGTGAACTTTATGGTATTCCATTATATGAGCATATGACAGCTTATTTTTTTCCAACATTGATGGTCCTTTGGGTTATTTCTTGTTTTCTTGTTCTTTCTTTCTTCTTCTTCTTCTTCTCCTTCTCCTCCTCCTCCTCCTCCTCCTCCCCTTCCTCCTCCCCCCTCCTTCCCCCCCCTCCTCCTTCTTTCTTCTTTTCTGCTATAAGTAATCCTCTACTGCACATGGCTTCGAGTTTTTCTAGGGTCTCGCCAGGAGCAGAATGCCTGGGTTGGAGGGGATGTGCTTCAACCTGATTGGATAATGGCGAGTTACTTTCCCAAGTGGAGTGCCCGTCACACTAAACTTCCACCATCAGTATATCTGTTTTCTATTGTTGCTGTAACAAATCATTATAAGCTGAGCGGCTTAAAACAATGCACATTTATGACGTTACGGTTCTGGAGGTGAGAAACTTGAATGGGGGTCTTACTGCATTAAATCAAGGTGTCAGAAGGGCAGTGTTCCTCTCTGGTGACTCTGAAGGAGGTGCCATGTTCTTACCTTTTCCAGCTTTTACGGGCTGCCCTCCTCCTTGGCCCCTTCCTCCGTGTTCAAAGCCAACAGTGGCACCATTGAGCCCTTGCTTACACTGTATCCCTGCGTCACTGACTCACTGACTCCTCCTTCCACATACAAGTGGTGACCGCGTTGGGCCTGCCGGATAATCCAGGGCAGCGTCTCTACGTTAAGGTCAGCTGATGAGCCATCTCAGATCTATCCATTGACTTAATTCCCCCTTTTCAGGTAGTGAAACTAATCACAGATTCCGTCCATCTGTCCACAGAGGTGGACATCTGTGGGGGCTGTTTTCTTTCCTACTACAGTTAGTATTTGGAGGTCCCGACTGTGCCACAGAAATGGAGATTTAAACATTTTAACAATTTGTATATGTGTAAAATACTTAGTAACTATCTTAAAATGACCTGTTAAGATTTTCAGCTCCTCCCCCTCCCTTGGCTTCTCTAATTTTCCTGATTTCTCTCTTGTCCCTGCTTGAAGCAGCGTCAAGTTCTGGAGGCAGGGTGCCTGGGAGATCTCACAATGAGCTGGGTGACTCATGACCCAGGTCACCTTACCGCCTTCATAAGCTCCAGTTTCCTCTCCTACAAAGTAGGGATCATTCCCTTAGTCACGGAGCATTGCTGGGATGATCACATGAAAGTCTCTGCACAGTGCTTGACACGTACTAGAAAGTTGGCAAATGTGCAAGCTTTGGTTATTTATTGCTTCAGTCACCCATTCACGTAACAACACCGGAGCGCCTGACCCTGGACTCACCCACCCACCATTCAGCAACTGTGTATTGAACATCCATCGCTAGCTGTGAAGTCCTTTTGTTGGGAGGCGTCTACACTGCTAGGTTTAACACCCGAGGAGCTTTCTGCCATGCTAAGTGCTGTGTGGAATGTACCGTGTACTGAAGGTCCAGTTCCTGGAGCTCGTCCTTAGGGAGGCAGATCGCTGGGCTCGCTCTGCTCTTCGTGTGTATGTGTCTGTTCTTGAAAGACACAGAGGAGCAGAAAGTTAGAGGCCGTTTTTCCTCACTGACCTCAGATGATTCCCAGGTTCCGGAGTGGACCCCGTGTCATCTTGAAAAAGGAAGCAAAGAATGTCTTCACCCTTTTATGGACATGGAATCACGTTAACAAAGTTTTCCTTTTAGCCCTAATATTGTCAGTCTTGCAATTTTTTTTTTTTTAACTAAAGAGCATATTCCTCCTTTTAATACCTGAGCTGACTTTCTGAGTTTTCATCCAATTCTCTGAACAGCAATTACAGCAGCCAAGGTTGCTTGAATCGGAAGAATCCTGTTTGGTACAGAACCAAGTTTTTAATCAGTGGTTCATCATTCTGTTTTTCAGACCTAACTCAGTGCTTTTTATATGGTGTGGCAAAATGAAAATAAATTATTCAGGACTTTTTAATGCCCTTGTTATCCATAGTGGTGGTGCGGTGCACGGGCGCATGTCTGAGTGTAATCTGCATAGATGCTGGCTACCAGATGAGAGTTTGGATAATGGGTGTGAGGTGGGGAGTTAAAAAATTTTTTTTTTATGTTTATTTTTGGGGCACAGAGTGACAGAGCATGAGCAGGGGAGGGGCAGAGAGAGAGGGAGACACAGAATCCAAAGCAGGTTCCAGGCTCTGAGCTGTCTGCACAGAGCCCGATGTGGGGCTTGAACCCACGGACCGCGAGATCATGACCTGAGCCAAAGTTGGATGCTTAACCGACGGAGCCACCTAGGTGCCACGCCAGCTCTAAAAAAAAATTTTTTTTTTAATATTTGAGGTGGGGAGTTTAAAAAATTTAATTAAGGTACACCTGAGTGGCTCCGTTGGTTGAGTGTCCGACTTTGGCTCAGGTCATGATCTCGTGGTTTGTGGGTTCGAGCCCCGCATCAGGCTCTGTGCTGACATCTCAGAGCCTGGAGCCTGCTTCAGATTCTGTGTTTCCCTCTCTCTCTGTTCCTTCCCTGCTTGCGCTTTTGTGTTTCTCTCTCTCTCAAAAGCAAATAAAAACATTTTAATTAATTGAAAAAATATGAATGTATATGGTTTAAAATAAAGAGCCTGACGCAGGGCTCAAACTCATGAACCATGAGATCAGCACCTGAGCCAAAACCAAGAGTCAAATGCTTAACTGACTGAGCTAACCGGGCTCCCCTAAAATAATTGAAATTCCTGCCCAATAATGATTCACAACGTGTGCTCCATGAGGAAGAATGTGTGACTCCTTAGAACTTCAAAATTGGCCTCCTTCTGGGCAGAATCTAAAACTTGACAAAATCCTCTCTCCCAGGCGGATGCGTGCCACGCCTACCAGATTGTTCACCGAAACGGGATTCCTGATGAACAGATCATTGTGATGATGTACGATGACATTGCCAACTCTGAAGAGTAAGTAGGGAGCGTCTTTGAACTTGGTAATGAATTCAGGATATTAAAAAGAAAAGTGCCTACTGACGCATAGGAATCTGTAGAACTAGCGTTAGAATGTGCCTAGACCGGCAGATGAAATCCCACAGGGCTGCTTCATGTAGAGCTTTGAACATACCTGCGGGGGAGGGGGTCCCTGGCAGTGGCAGTTGGCATAGGAGTTGCTGGAGGGTGTTGGGGCTGGTGCTTTGGAAGAGTTGAAAGTGTAAGTTCCTTCTTGGGGCGCCTGGGTGACTCAGTCGATTAAGTGTCCGACTTCATCTCAGGTGACGATCTTGCAGTTCGTGGATTTGAGCCCCACGTCGGGCTCTGTGCTGACAGCTCAGAGCGTGGAGCCTGCTTCAGTGTCTGTGTCTCCCTCTCTCTCTGTCCCTCCCCTGCTTGCACTTTCTCTCTTTCTCTCTCTCTCTCTCTCTTTCTCCCTGTCAAATAAATAAACATGCAAGAAAAAAATTAAAAAAAAAAGAAAGTGTAAGTTCCTTCTCAGCTTGGAGAACTCACCACAGGTCTGCAGTGCTGATCCTGACCTCGGAGCAGGGGCGGGCAGCACAGAGGGGTTGCCTCAGGGCCCTCGCATGGGAGGCCCCTGTTTGTAGGCTAGATCCTACGACCCTTCTTCCCGCGCTTATTTGCTTTTCTGATTTGTTGAGTTCAGCTGTACGAATCCTGTCTCGTGCCAGCTCATCTGATGTCTTGGGATCAGAAGCCGCAGTTACCGCTACTAAACGTCACTGGTGTTAGTCTCCCCCACTTCTTGTTTTCCCTGCTGTGGCCAACGACACGTGACCACATGACAGCACATAGTCCACTGTGAGCTTTCACGCCTAAGCTCTTGCATTAAAGTCTTGTCTTTTGTCCCGTCTTTTGCTGTAAGGAGTTCTCCTCTCAGAGATCTCTTGCTCAGGTCTTGCCCCCAGAATGCCACCCGGTTCCCGCAGGAAGCCAGACCAGGCAGCCCTGTCCTTGGTTTTCAGGACAGCCCTTCACTGCTCCCGCCAAGAACCCGGGAGCTGCAAGCTGCCTGAGGTCCCCGGGCTGTGAAGTCACTAGCACGTTGGTGGCCGTGCGGGTGATGAGAAATGTCTTTACAAACGTGGTCGCTTGCTGTTTTTGTACGTAACGGGGGCATAGCTTTGAAGAGAGATTTCAGAGACATGTCACACTGCATGCTTCAAATGTGTCCCTTGGTTTCTTTGTTTTCTTCAGCAACCCCACGCCAGGAATCGTGATCAACAGACCCAACGGCTCGGATGTGTACGCGGGGGTCCTGAAGGACTACACCGGGGAGGTGAGGGGGCTTGTGCTCGGGTCCGTGATGATTCGCCGCTCGTTCTCTGGTGTCCGGGATCAGAACCTCACCACACTGGTTTCCGGGTGGTCCTTCATGGGGGCATTAAGATTTGCACTTGAGGAATAATTTCTGAGCGTTTTGAAAGAAAGCCGAGGGCAAAAAAGGGAAAAAAGGTTAGAAATAAGTTGTAGTCTACTGATCTTTAGTTTCTAGTCTTTTTTTTAAGTTTATTTATTTATTTTGAGAGAGAGAATGAGAGCGTGTATGAGTGGGGGAGGGGCAGAGAGGGAGAGAGCGCAAATCGCAAAGCAGACTCCACGCTGTCAGCACAGAGCCTGATGTGGGGTGTGAACTTACGAACCGTGAGATCATGACCTGAGCTGAAAGCAAGAGTCAGGCACTTACCTAGCTGAGCCACCCAGGCGCCCCGTCTAGTCTTCTTATACTTCAAGCCTGATCCTGCATTCCCTTCAACAGTACCTGATTTTCTTGATCTCAGCAGAGATCCTTGCTGCTAATCTGATTATGAAGTCATATTCTTTTCTGAAAAATCAATTTTCTCAGCACCAACCCTGGTGCAAAGCATCTCTGGATTTTGCCGAGATAGTTTTTCATTAATTGTTGTGATCATGCATCACTTCTGAATTGTATCCCTCCCAATAGACTTATGTCCCTCCCGATTTACTGAGGCTGTATCAATTGATACATTTTTAAAGATACTGTAATGACTGCTACCTCATGGATTTCTGCATTGTAGAGGGATTGAGAGGGGAGGGGCAGAGGGAGAGGAAGGTACAGAATCCGAAGACAGGCTCCAGGCTCTGAGCAGTCAGCACAGAGCCCGACGTGGGGCTCGAACCCATGAACGTGAGATCATGACCTGAGCCAAAGTCGGAGGCTCAACCGACTGAGCCACCCAGGTGCCCCTGTAGAGGGATCTTTTAGGAACTAATATTTCTGGTAGTAAAGGAACATCTCTCTGAAATTCAGCAATTCTTTCTATTTCTTTTAAATTCCAGCACAGTTGAATTGAACACATCATGCTTGCAACATAGATGGTCTCATTTTTATGAAATTCTTTTTATATAGTGAGATAAGGAAATGTCTGGAATCTTAGTGGTGGGGGTAGGTTTTTTGGTGATTTTTTTTTCCTCTTTTCTGTATTTTATTTTTATTTTTATCTTTTATTTTAGAGAGAGCACATGCGGAGGAGGGGGACAGAGGGAGAGAGAGAAAGAATCTTGAGCAGGGGGATGCGTGAGTGGCTCAGTTAGTTAAGCGTCTGACTTCGGCTCGGGTCCTGATCTCCCGGTTCGTGAGTTCAAGTCCCACATTGGGCTCTGTGCTGACCACTCAGAGCCTGGAGACTGCTTTGGATTCTGTGTCTCCCTGTCTCTGCCCCTTCCCTGCTCATGCTCTCTTTCTCTCTCTCAAATAATAAATAAACATTAAAAAATTAAAATAAAAAGATTTCTAAAAAGAAAAAAAAGAATCTTGAGCAGGCTCCATATTTTGTATTTTTATTTTCATTTTTTATTTTAGAGAGAGCGTGCGCAGGGGAGGGGGCAGAAAGAGAGAGAGAAAGAAACTTGAGCAGGCCCCACGCTTATCACAGAGCCTGACTTGGGGCCTGAGCCCATGATCATGGGATTATGACCTGAGCTGAAATCAAGAGTCAGACACTTAACTGACTGAGCCACCCAGGTGCCCCTGTATTGCTTTTTTAAACGATCAGGCATCAATGTTATAAAGTCTTTAAGGACATCAAGTGTCCTTGGGATTTGACCTTGTAGGCAGCAAGCTGGATGCAAAGGGAGGCCCAGTGCTGATGCTTCTCCCTTTCTGCTGTGCGGAGGTGCTTTGCCCTTCCCTGGCCGTGTGTCCCTGCCGACCAGCCTCTTTGGGTTTCCCCCATGGACTCTGGGTGGTTAGGAAGGAACGCAGGCTTGCCGAAGGCAAGATGATATTTGAAAAGAGGTCGTGCGCAGGCCCCAGAAGCACTGGCCTTGCTTTGGGTCGAACTTGGTTCCGAAGTGTTTGCTCCTAAACCGAGAGCCTGGGAGACGCGTGGACCGCCGGCTTGGGTCTGCTGCAGACTCCGCCAGTGCTCTGATTGGGAGTGACAGCTGCATCCGATTTTGACACTTAATTCTTCGTAGGATGTGACCCCAGAAGTTTTCCTCGCTGTGTTAAGAGGTGATGAAGATGCCGTGAAGGGCAAAGGATCTGGGAAGGTCTTAAAGAGGTACTGTCTGTTTTATGGCTCCCGCACTTCCCTAATGATGTGGCCCCCAAATAGGTGTTCTTTGCTCCTGTCCTCTTTACTCATGAGAAGTCACCGAGTGGGAGCTTTGTCCTGACTTAGACGGGCCGCGCAGAACTGATGGCTTCCTTGGGGGCCCCGTTTCTGGACTGAATTAACCCCTAGGAGCCAGGGTCCTTCACTGTCATGAATGCCGTGGTCTCTGTCACGTAAAGCCGCTACTTTTGTCACCCACGGATCCCCGTGCTGGTGTGTGTCACTGCTGGTGGAGCACACTGAGACAGGCAGGAACAGGCGGGTTGGAGGGTCTGGCCTTGCAGTTCTGTGCCGTGTTCGAGGTGAGCCCTGGGGGGAGAGGCGCACACGCGCACCCACAGCGCTCACCTCGGCACTGGGGGAAGCCACCCCGCTGCTTGCTGCCAGCCCTGCGTGCCAGAGGGCTCGTTAGCATCTCATTATGGAGCGGATTGGATGACGTCAGGGACTTTGGTAACACATGCCCTCAGACTGTCTCAGGCCCTTGGCAAATGGTGCTGTTCCTCTCCTGCTCGAGGTGAGCAGTGGGCACAGCCAAGCGCACGGGCAGGTGGGCAGGGCGCACAGTGGGCAGACTGCGTGCAGGCTCAGGGGTCCGGAAGGGATGAAGTCTGAGCTGAAGGACCGTTCAGCTGTGTGTCCTGGCCTCCTTCCTCATCTCCGGCCAATCTGGTTGGAGAGTATGGCCGCTGGCATGATTGCCAAAGGACCTCAATGTTTGAAAAATGATTTGTTTTAATGTTTATTTATTTTTGAGAGAGAGACCAAATATAAGTGGGGAAGGGGCAGAGAAAGAGGGAGACACAGAATCCGAAGCAGGCTCCAGGGTCTGAGCTGTCAGCACAGAGCCCCATGCGGGGCTCGAACTGGTGAACCATGAGATCGTGATCTGAGCAAAGTCAGATGCTCAGCTGGCTGAGCCACCCAGGCGCCCCTGGACCTCACTGTTTGGTCCATAAGCCAAGCCACCCAGCAGACGTCTCCTCCCCAACCGTAACTCACACCTCTGAGGCTCCAGGATGTGCCTTGGGGTTCAGGGTCACCCCCGGCAGGAGCAGGCTGGGGTCCTCGAGCCTCCTCTTCCTGTTTGATGGAGCCGCTTTTCAGACAAGCGGAAGTGGAACCAGGAGCGGGTTAACTTTGGCCTTATCTGTCCCGCTCTCTTGGCAGCGGCCCCCGGGACCATGTGTTTGTTTACTTCACCGATCACGGAGCTACCGGAATACTGGTGTTTCCAAATGACGACGTGAGTTTTTGTTAACATTGTAAAGACAAAGTAGGAGACTGGCGAACAAACCCTGGGCGTTGGCGTGAAGCCTGGGATGTGTACTTCTCACGTCCTACCAGGGTCGGTTTCTGTGTGTGGTGGATGAGTGTGAGGGGCACGCGTGGCAGCCCGAAATCTCTCCAGCAAGGTTTGCCTACATTGGCCTTCATGTCTGAGCCTCAGGCAGAGGTCTCCAGACCTGGGTGCATTGCAGGAGCTGCAGGAACAGAACCCAGTCTCTGAATGTTCTAGACAAAGTAACAGAGGAGAGAGCACATTCTTGTCCCCTCTATAACTTTTTTTCTTTTAATGTTTATTTTTGAGAGACAGAATGTGGAGTGGGAGGGGCAGAGAGGGAGGGAGACACAGAATCGGAAGCAGGCTCCAGGCTCTGAGCTGTCAGCACAGAGCCCGATACGGGGTTTGAACCCACGAACCGTGAGATCATGACCTGAGCTGAAGTCGGATGCTTAACTGACTGAGCCACCCAGGCGTCCCTCTCTTCCCCTTTTAAAATATTTGAATAAAACACCTGAGATGCCACCTTGAGATAATGCTGTTCACTGTGGTTCTTTTTCTAAGGACTGGTAAATAACAATTTACAAAGCATCATTAGTACTTTGTTGGGGGGTTTCTCTGGAGATGTTGGGTCTCAATGTCAGTATTCTTACGTTTCAGCTTCACGTGAAGGACCTGAATGACACCATCCAATACATGTACGAACACAAAATGTACCAGAAGGTAACAGCGGCACTTGGGGAGGCCTGTGGGGAGGAGCAGGAGGGAGGCAGTGGACGCAGAGCCTCCCGTCCCCTGACTGCCCCCAGCCCCTAATACTTACCTGGAGAGTATCTGGCCCTCTGGTTTCCCAGGATTAGCCTGCTGTGATTCTAGGGCTTTAGCTGTTAGATCAGGATCACTGGAGCTCTTGTTAAAAGACAGTGGGGACCCCACCTCCAGAGTTGGACTCGAGCCCTGGGGAGAGCCTCGAGACCTTGGCCTTTCTGAGTTGACGCAGATACTGATGGTCCAGGGACCACACTTTGAAGACCACTGTTCTTGACCTCACCTGGGAGCAGCCGGGGAGGAGAATGCCGTCGCCTTATTGCCCTCACGTTGGCCCTCGCCCGCCCCTGTAGCCCCCTTTACGGATCCTGAGCAGCTCGGGCACATGCACGAGATAGACGTGGGAAGGGGGCCTGGCGCACCGTCTAGTCTGTCAGCGATGGGGAGATGTGAGCCCTTCTGGTTTGTAGGACAGCAGCCTCTCACGGCAGAGATCCCTCCCAGAGGCGAGAGTAGAAGACCCTTAGGAACGGGGCAGGAGGGTGAGCAGAGCCCACCTCTGTGAGAGGTCTGCCTGGCCAGGGTGTGAGGTCACGCGTCTCGTTCGCCTCACAGATGGTGTTCTACATCGAAGCCTGTGAGTCTGGGTCCATGATGCGCCACCTGCCCGCCGACATCAATGGTAGGTGGTGGTCGCGCTGGCCTCAGGCGTGGGGGTGGGGGTGGCCGGTGTCACTCGGTGGTGCGGTTGGTCATTCTCTGATTCTGCCGACGTGAAGAACCGGCTGGTGTGTATGAACAGGGGTCCAGGGCAGCCTGGTGCCCAGAAGTGGAGGTGAGGGGTTTACCTGTGGGCAGGAATAAAGCATAAATAAACAATAAAGAATCAGATCTGAATTCATGGTGCTCTTCCAGGTTCTAGTAAAACTACTAAAGTCCAAGATCCCATAGCCTTTGGACCAGCCCTGGTTCTTGGTGATGCATGGCGTGCTGGCCATCTGAGCTTGGGCAGTTGACTTGCCCTCTTTGGCCCTCAGTTACCCCCATCTGTGAAATGGGGATAAAGATGCTGCTTGTCTGTTGGGACAGTTGCATTTTAAGTGATACCATTTGCCTAGCACGGCTCTGAGCCCATAGTGGCGAAGTCGTAAATGGTGGCTATGGTGTATGTTCAGTGTTTGTTTGGTAAATGTTAACTTTTGCCAGAAATGAAGTTAGGTACATGTTCTTCAGGTTTCCAGAGCTATTAAAATCTTTCAGATTCTAGACTTGCTTAACATCCTAACAAGCGCAGGCTGCTTATTGCCGCAGACTGTGCCCGTCAGGCAGCTTCTCTGTCTTCCGCATTTAATTTCAGACAGTTGCCGTAACCAAACGAGCAGGGCAGGTACAGTTGTGTCTCTCTGCCCGGGCCCATGCTGCTGGCAGGCAGCGTGCTGTGATGGCACCGGGAAGGAGGGAGAGGCTCAAGCTTCAGGTGGGAGCCACAGCAGAGAGGAGCGCGTAATGAAAAGCTGTCTTTAATTCCTACTAGTGTATGCAACCACGGCCGCCAACCCCAAGGAGTCGTCCTACGCCTGTTACTACGACGAGAAGAGAGCCACGTACCTGGGGGACTGGTACAGCGTCAACTGGATGGAGGACTCGGATGTGGTGAGTGCTCCGGGGAGGACTCGGCTGCGGTGGGCGCTCTGGGGAGGACTCGGACGTGGTGGGTGCTCCGGGGAGGATTCGGATGTGGTGGGCACTCCGGGGAGGACTCGGGCACGGTGGGCGCTCCGGGGAGGACTCGGATGTGGTGAGTGCTCGGGGAGGACTCGGACACGGTGGGCGCTCTGGAGAGGACTCAGACGTGGTGGGCGCTCCGGGGAGGACTCGGACGCGGTGTGTGCTCCGGGGAGGATTAGGACATGTTGGGCGCTTGGGGGAGGACTGGGATGTGGTGAGTGCTCTGGGGAGGACTTGGACACCGTGGGCACTCCGGGGAGTACTCGGGTGTGGTGGGTGCTCCGGGGAGAACTCGGGCGCGGTGGGCACTCCAGGTTGGACTCGGACACTGTGGGCACTCTGGGGAGGACTCAGACGCGGTGGGCGCTCCGAGGAGGACTCGGATACGGTGGGTGCTCTGGGGAGGATTCAGATGTGGTGAGTTCTCTGGGGTCCGGCCAGCCGGCTGAGGCTTAGCTGTCGGCTCTCACTGTCAGAGGACTTAAAAGTTTTCATCTTCGCAGGAGGATTTGACCAAAGAGACCCTCCACAAGCAGTACCAGCTGGTGAAATCCCACACCAACACCAGCCACGTGATGCAGTATGGAAACAAGGTGAGAAGGGCAGCCTCGCCCCCCTCTGGATTCCCGAGCCCTGGCTGACTCGCCTGGCTGGTCGATCTCTTGTGGTCGATCTCTTGGCGACGAGAGATGGGGACCCAGGGGAGAAGTGGCTGCGGCAGGATGGCTCTGCCTCTCACAGCCGACTGCATCCTGGGCCCCGGACCCCGGCTCTGGAGTCAGACCTTACCAGGCTCAAACTCGCAAAGTTGTGAGATTTGGGGCGAACTTCTTAAATTCTCCGAATCTCCATTTCCCCCCCTTTTCCTCCTGGGTCAGGGACTTAGTGCACGATTACAGAAGGACGTGCAGCCAAACCACTGACCCGGGCTAGCGCACACTAGCAGGTCACTGGATCGAAAGCTCCTTTCTGCCTTCCAGGGCCCCACATCCTGTGTGTTGCACTTGTTACTTTCCCCCTTTGGCTAGAATTTAGGGACTTTCACCCCCCTAACCACCACCCAGAAAGGACCTAGGTGGTTAAATGGGTAAGATTATCAGGGTTCTCTAGACAGAGGGCACAGCAGGTGCTGCTGAAGGCTAGGGCTTTGTGTGCCACCGGGGGGGCCAGCCCTGGGGATGTGCAGAGGAGGTGGTCTGCGCACCTGTCCGTGTGACCAGACGCCACTCTCTAGGCAGCCTGCCACCATCGAGCGCTCACCGGCTGAGGTCTTTTCCTTCAATGCAAGCAATGGCCTTCTAGAAGAACTTGGGAGCCGGGCGATCCAGCTGCCTTCAGTGCGTCCCTGGCACAGTGTGGGCTGTGGCCTGGGGGCCAGCAGGGCAGGCGCAGGCCATGAGACAGGCTGTCAGGATGCCACGGGGCCGGTCGGGCTTCGGGGGAGCGGGTGCTGGAGCAGGGAGCAGAGAGAAGGCAAGCGGGGAGGTGACTTGGATGAGGCCGGACCAGACATGGCACCACCCTGGCCACGTGGGGCGATCCGCGGGGGAGAGGGCACCGAGCAGTCGCTCTTTGTCCCCGGCTTCCTGTTCACTTTGTGATTTCTTCAGCCTTGGCTGGTCCTGGTCTTGGTCCAAGAGCTACAATGGATCTTTTCCAAGTATCACATGTTTCTTCTATATATTTCTGTGTACTTCATTGTTTTGGTTTAGAACTTTTTTTGATTGTTGTTGCTTGGTTTATACTTGCAGCATTTCTTTCCCTGTGATTGGGGTCCAGCCTGGAGTGACCTATGCAGGCAAACAGAGCCCGGCCGACATGCTTGTTTGGCCCTGACCGTCGGCTGGCCCCTCTGTGGCTCTGGCTCCGTCCATCTCGGTGGACCCAGGCCTCAGCTGGAACCTGGATGGGTGCTTTGCACCTAACTATTCCTGGTCGCTAGGGACAGGCAGGTGAACACGGGTAGGGAAGCACAACGCAGGTCCCCACGGGCTGAAACGACTCTGGCCCGAGCTCTGCATGACTGGAGAAGTGATTGTCTTTCATATATGAAAGAATTAGTTCTCCTGTAAAGGATGCTAGATATTTTTTCTTTTTAAAGTTTATTTTTGAGAGAGAGAGAGAGAGACAGAGCATGAGCGGTAGAGGGGCAGAGACAGAGACACAGAATCCAAAGCAGGCTCCAGGCTCTGAGCTGTCAGCACACAGCCCAACGCAGGGCTCAAACCCATGAACAGAGAGATCATGACCTGAGCCGAAGTCAGATGCTCAACCGACTGAGCCGCGCACGCATCCGTGGATGGTGGGTGTTTCTGAAGTCCATCGTTGGTGGATTGCAGGTGCTCATCAGATGTGTTGCATTGCTCACTGCTGAGGGCCAAGCACGTGTTTTCCACCTGCGACTGTGGCTGTTTCGGTGGTCCTGAAACCACGCGGTGTGAACTGGGAGCCTCTCACGGAGAGGCGGGACCCACATCTGAGTTTCACACTCAGACTGGCTCTCTCCCTCTCTCCTCAGTCTATCTCTACCATGAAGCTGATGCAGTTTCAGGGCATGAAACACAAAGCCAGTTCTCCCATCTCCCTGCCTCCAGTCAAAGACCTTGACCTCACGCCAAGCCCTGAGGTGCCGCTCACCATCATGAAAAGGAAGCTGATGAGCACCAATGATCTGCAGGAGTCCAGGAATCTCATGGAGGAGATCCGCAGGCACCTGGACGTAAGTAGCGCTTAGAGGAACCATTTCCAGATACTGTTTGCAGCCTCACCGGGCGGCCTGTGTGGACCTGGTCTCTGCCTCCGACCATTATCCAGCGTTGTCGCGGCCAGGTGACGGCACTCTGAGCCACTCCTGGCATGCGGGAGCCTGTGGGGAAGGACACCAGTCTGTGCTCCGAGTGACAGAGAAGTGAGGGAGCAGGGCAGTGGCTGTCTTCGTCTTCATCCTTCAGGAGTAGGCTGACCTTGACCTCTTTCTCTCTCCTATATCCTGCCCAGAAGTCGTGGCATGTGGGTATTTCCCTTTTATACCTGGTTGCTTAGAAGACATTTTTATTTTGCTACTTGAACACTGAGATTTAAAAAAAATTTTTTAATGTTTACTTTTGAGAGAGAGAGAAGGAGAGTGTGAGCAGGGGAGGGACTGAGAGAGGCAGACCCAGAATCCAAAGCAGGCTGAGGCTCCAAGCTGTCAGCACAGAGCCTCATGCAGGGCTCGAACTCCCGGACCATGAAATCATGACCTGAGGTCGGACACTCAACAACTGAGCCACCCGGGTGCCCCTGAACACTGAGACTTCAAAAATATTAACTGATTTAGAAATAACAGTAATAAACTCATTTTGTGTGAAGATATTTTTGTATTCATCATTTGGGAAGGAAATGATGCCCCCCCCCACCTGTGCCCCCCTGTCTGGTGGTTTCTGGAAGAGGCAAAAGTGCCTGTGCACAGACCCCACCATTTGTGGGACAGCAGTCTACTTTGGGGCACAATTTCTATGCCCCCTTTTCTCAGAGGGGGCCATGCTGGCTCTTCAAGCATTTAGATTTAAATGTTTCCGTTGTGCAGAAGACCCCGGAAAGGCAGGGGACTTCCAGAGGTTTCTAGCTGTTACAGAAGCCTCGCATGCACAACCTCCTTTCTGTCGGCATCTGTTTCGACATCCTGGGTTAGAAAAACGGGCCCCTGAGCTGATCCAGGGTTCCAAGAGAGACTGCATTAGGTACATTTTGAAAAGACGTGCTTCTTCACAGGCTCGGCATGTCATCGAGAAGTCCGTGCAGAAGATGGTCTCCTTGCTCGCGGGGTCCGATGTGGAGGCGGAGGGGCTGCTGTCCGAGAGAGCCGAGCTCACGGCGCACGACTGCTACCGGGCGGCCGTGTCGCACTTCCGCACACACTGCTTCGACTGGCACCTGCCCACGGTGAGCCCGGGCCCCGGGGGGCCTTCCCTGCGTCAGCCTCTCCCTGTGTCTTCAACCCCTAAAGCTAAACGAAGGTTGCCTTACTAGAAATCACATGGGATGCATTGTGTTGTAGGAGTTTCCATCCAGGCTAAGGAAACAATGGGACTCATTCAGAGGCCTTTGATGGGAGGAGAGGAGGAAGGTCAGCCACGTTCACTGACCATAAATCCCGCCCCAGACACACTCGGCTAGTCTGTGGGTAGGAGTTTACTAGTCATGACTCAACTCCCATTTGTGTTTGACTGAAGGGGTGTTAGGTCTCCGGACACTTTGGCCGTCCCTGCCGAACCCCGGCCGCATAGGCTTTCTCCCTCTCGGGTCTGTTCTGACCCCTCCCCAGGACTTACTGTTGGAGTCCGGTGCTGGCCCCTGGAGGACAAGGTGCTGAGTTTCTGTAGATTGTAGAACGTCAGGTCGGAAGGTGCCTGTGGTCAGTGCTATGGGATGCCGGGGTCCTCCTACGGAAGGGGCTCAGCAAACTGGCCAGATCCTGCCCGCAGCCCGTCTTTATAAACAGTTCTGTTGGAACACAGCCCTGTTCTATGTGTGGCATCATTCCTATGGCCAACGTCACACTGCAGCACGGCCCACAAGCCTGAAATAGTTCCATTCCGGCCCTTTACAGAAAGCTTTTGCAGACTTCAGCTCAGAGCTGTGTTCTTTGTTCGGTATGGTAGTTGCTAGCCTCACATGGCTACTCCTTGCATTTGAATTTAAATGAATTAAATTAATTCAAATGCAATAAGATAGAAAGCTTAGTTTCTCAGTGGCAGTAGTCACATTTCAGGTGTTCAGTAGATGCGGGCGGCCAGTGGCTACTGAGCTGGAGAACTTTGTTTTGTTTGCTTGTTTGTTTTTTAAATGTTTTTGAGAGAAAGAGAGGCAGAGCATGAGTTGGGGAAGAGCCGAGAGAGAGGGAGACACAGAATCTGAAGCAGGCTCCAGGCTCTGAGCTATCAGCACAGAGCCCGATGCGGGGCTCGAACTCACAAACCTCAGGAGCATGACCTGAGCCAAAGTCGGATGCTTAACTGACTGAGCCACCCAGGCACCCCCGAACCGGAGAATTTTGTAGAACGTTTCTGTCCTCGTAGAAAGCTCTGTCAGACTGTGATGGGCACCCCTGGTCGTGCTTGAGTGCTTCCAGAGACGGGGTCCTGGGCCCTGCGGACATAGCTCCCCATTATCTGGAAGCTCTCGATTTTATTTTTTTGTTTATTTACCTTTGTAAGGAAAGCATTTTTCTTACCTATTAAGTAATTTAAAACATCCCCCTTATTTAATAAGCACATTGTCTCCTGGTGACGTTACTCTTTTGCACCCTGGCATCACACAAAGTAAATCTTTTCCTTCTTTATCATGAGAGTCCTAGATCCCCTGAAGTTTTTATAAGATAAACATCCTGATCATTTCAGTCTTACCTGTTGTGTGTAATCCAGTTTGACATCCACTCCCCATCCGTCTCTCATCAGTGTGTCCCTCCCAGAACCAAAGGCGAGGTGGGCAAGGGTGGGGGGTGGTCCTGGGTCATAGAAGGGAGCAGGGCCATGTGGACTGTCGGTCAGGAGGCCTGGCCCAGCACCGAGAATGCTCTAGGAGGCTCGCCAGCCCTCAGGCAGGGCTGCATTCTTCACAGGAGAGAGCCCGGAAATCTCTCCACATCACTGAAAAGTGGGCAGGCGGGGATCCATGACCCATAAAAGCTCACGAAGCACAGATCAGGATGCTTTGCCCCCGTAACCACAAAAGTGGCATCGTCCCAGGTTAGGAGCTGGTTGTGTGGGTGGTGATGGTGCTGACCTGTCTTTTCTGGTGTGTTTTCCTCTAGTACGAGTACGCTTTGAGGCATCTGTACGTGCTGGTCAACCTTTGCGAAAAAGCTTATCCGATTGACAGGTGAGGGGCATTGCAGGGTCAGCTTCGTTCGGAAAGCAGAAGGGAGCAGCCTGCTAAACCTTCTCTGCAAGTTTTACTCCTGCCAGCGCGCCCTCCTCTCACGGCAGAGGAATTCAAAATAGAGTCGTCCTCCGTGAGATAATTATGGGGCGGGTCTGCCATAAAGGACGGCCTGTTCTGGGTTAGATTACGTTTGTGTTAATTTTCTCCAGACTTCACATGGGTCACCGACTTCTTCCTGTTTCTTACAGAATAAAACTGTCCATGGACAAGGTATGCCTTCATTACTACTGAAGCACTGCCGCTGGTGGGTTTCCACGTGTGAACACGGCCCCTCAGAGTGCGTGCTAATCCGAGGCAGAAGAGGCGGAGCAAGAGGGAGGCGGCCCCCCAGTGGTCTCAGGGCCCCCTGGGGAGCGCTGACTTCCCCGGCCTCCCACAGACCCCCTGTGACGCTCTGATAAAAACCACAGACTGGCGCGGGGAAAGCTGTGTGCGGAGAAAGGTATAATCGCTTTTAGGGAGGTTTTTGTGCTCACTGACCTGAAGGAACAGGAAGTTCACTGGGGCCTCTGCAGCCGGTGAGAGTTCTCTGTTCTGCGGAGTCCGAAGCCGCAGCCTCTGAAGTCTTCAGGGTGATTCTACTCAAGAGGGATGCGTGCCCCAAATGGAAAACAATTTTTAGGAAATATCATGATTTTGATTGCTTTTTTATCTTATTTATCAATAATGGGCAAATATGAAAACAATAAAAAATTTATAATGGAATCCGAGTATTAATTTCAGGCCCCCTGACTTGGTTAGTTTATGCTCTGGGGCTCAGCTCCCCTCACCCCTTCCCATGGCTCTGCCCTTCCCGCCCCTGTGCAGTCCTCGGATTTCCCTGCCTCCTGTGCCTCCCTGCGTGTGGTAGGTTCTCAGGCGTATCTGAAGGGCCGCTTCTCCCTTGAACCTTCTTCCTCTTCCTCCTGCCCTCCCACCCCCCCACAACCCCCCACCAAAAGTCCTCTCCCCTTTCTGTGTTGATTTTTCTCTCTTACAGCACCTGTCAAGGTCTGCCTTTACTGGGGAGGGGTGCAGCCAGGGAAGGGGTGTCTCAGCTCCCGGTGGACAGAGACTGCCCGACTTACTGTCTTCTCGGCCCAGTGCCCCACATGGGGAGGTACTCAACGCCCGGTTCGCTAAAGACACATCAGTAATACTAACCATATCCACAAAGCTCTGACACCTGTGGGGACATTAGAGCCAAGTTATCAGTCATCAGAGACCACGAGTTACACGGTTCCGTTTGTATCCAGTGTCCAGAACAAGCAAGTCTGTAGAAGCGGAAAGCGGGTGAAAGGCGCCAGGCCGTGGGGAGCGCAGGAAGCGGGGACAGAGCCGTAGCACGTTGCCGCGCCGATTCTTTCTAGCGGTGACTGAAAATGTTCTGTAACGGATTGTGGGGATCCTCGCACAGCTCTGGAAATACAGAAGAGCCACGGAAGTGTACACGTTCGATGGAATCATGCAGTTTGCTCAGTAATTTCAGTGATGCTGTTTTTAAAAACAAGCCACAGAGCCAGATGCTGTCTAGCTAGCTAGCTGGAGAGAACGCAGATGAGAAACACTAAGCCCCGACACTCAGGACCACCTGTCTCTATGAAGTGAGACCTGTCTTATTTAGCGGTGATTGATTCCTTAAAAAAAAAATTTTTTTTTTTAACATTTATTCATTTTTGAGAGACAGAGTATGAGTGGTGGGGAGGCGGGGGCACACACACACACACACACACACACACACACAGAATCCGAAGCAGGCTCCAGGCTCTGAGCTGTCAGCACAGAGCCCGACGTGGGGCTCAAACCCACGAGCCATGAGATCATGACCTGAGCTGAAGTCTAACTGACTAAGCCCCCTGGACGCCCCTGATTGAGGCCATTAAAGTCTGGAGATCTGGATCGGAAGTTGGGACACTAGCCAATACGGTTATGTCCCTGACAAATTCTGGGTGATAACTTTTGTTTCTAATGGGTCCACTGTTTATCGGCAGTTACCCTTTCTCAGCGAGGCTGTCCTCCAGCTAATCAAAGGACTTCAGGATCAAGAACTCTTACTGTCCTACAGATTTGGGGGAGCCCATTAGGTAACGAGTGCAAGAAGCATATTGTGTGTGTCATCACTGATGGTCCATAAGGGGCGCAAACCTGAGGGCCGGCTGATCAGAGAAATAGGAGCACTGACAAGGAGAATTTTTTTTTTTTTTTTTTTTAGTTTTGAGACAGAGAGAGACAGAGCATGAGTGGGGGAGGGGCAGAGAGAGAGAGAGGGAGACACAGAATCTGAAACAGGCTCCAGGCTCTGAGCCGTCAGCATAAAGCATGACACGGGGCTCGAACCCACGAACTGTGAGATCATGACCTGAGCTGAAGTAGGACACTTTACCGACTGAGCCACCCAGGCGCCCCAAGAATTTTTAAAAGGAGTACTTTATTTTTATTAAAAATTTTTTTCTTAATGTTTATTTTTGAGAGAGAGAGAGAGAAAGAGAGAGAGACTGAGCACGAGCAGGGGAGGGGTGGAGAAAGAGGGAGACAGAATCCAGAGCAGCTCTAGGCTCTGTCAGCTCAGAGCCTGATGCAGGGCTTTAACCCACAGACCATGAGATCATGACTTGAGCTGAACTGAGCCACCCAGGTGCCCCTTAAAAGAAGTACTTTAGAAAGGCCTCAAGATAACAGGTAGCAGAAAGCTCTGTTCCTCTATTTTCATGAATTGTGATCCCGCTTCTCTCCATTTGTCCTCTATAGAAAGAAAATGTGCTTTATCTACTTAGTAAACACAGAAACTCTCACATTCATGGTTCTAAGGGTTAGGAACAGCTGTGTTTTGTTTCTCAAATAAACGGCAATTTCATGAGGTCCCTCATACTGTCATTTTCTGTTAAATTTCTAATAAAGTTGAACTTTCCATGTGTGTCACAACTAAGATAAGCCTTTTTTTTTTTTTTTGGGTGATTATATCCAAAATGTAGAGATATGTTCTGGTACAAGACTCCCACAACACAAAAACATACAGAGCAAAATGTGGCCTTCTCTTTTCCTCCCCATAAATCCCAAACAGCAGTTTGGTATTCATCAAGAATCCCCTTCCTCTCTATTAACATAACTATATGCAAATTAGACTGGTGTTTTTTTTTTTTTTTACCTTTTCATTATAAAAACAATCAGGAAATAATGCAAAACAAATATGCTGGCTAGTGGATGATAAGGCGAATATCCTTGTAACTTTCACCAAAGTCAAGAAATTGAACTTCACCAGCTGTGTCAGTCGAGGTTGTTGGCAGAAGCAGAACCAACAGCACGTATGTACATATACACTTGGAGAGATTATCTTAAAGAATTGACTCACACGACTGTGGAGGCTCAGTTGAGTCCGAAGCTTGCAGACCGGAGACCCAGGGAGGAGCTGCGGAGCGGGTACAAAACCTGTCCGAGGGTAGGAGTAGAATTCCTTCTCGCTCCTGGGAGGTCAGACTGCTCCACGCAGGCCTTCCACTGATTGGACGGGACCCACCCACATTGAGAGGATGATCTGCTTTGCTCAAAGTCACCAATTTCCCTGTTCGTCATTACATCCAAGGAACACCTTGGCGACGGACACCCAGAATCCCATCTGACCAGACATCCGGGTGCTGTGGCTCACTCCAGGCTGACGCATGAACCACACCAGCCGTCCTGAGCCCCTCCTGCTCCATCCCGGTCACGGCACTGACCCCGCCCCCCTACTCTCCCTGTGTTCTCTGTGGCGTTAACGCACGTGCGTTCCCAGACACCCCTCGCTTCTGCCTACTTAACAAAAATGGTAGATGTCTTTTCAGATCCTTTAACCTACAGGTTCCTCCCCATCTCTTCCCAGTTTCTGCCGAGGAGCCCCGGCTAGTGGTTGGTGGAGTTTCTTAGCCTGGGTTTTGGTGACTGCACGCTCTGGTGCCACTGGGCACACCCTGCTCACCCCCGTGTCTCTTACAGACCAGCAGCCAGGGCCAGGGCTCGAGGCCCTTTCGGCAGAGGATGGAAGCCGGGGGTGCTCTGGCTGAGGTTTGCTCCTTTTTTTTTTCATTTTAAGTTTATTCACAGAGAGCAAGTGGGGGAGGGGCAGAGAGAGAGAGAGGGAGAGAGAATCTCAAGCAGGCTCTGCTCTGTCAGGATGGAGCCTGATGCAGGGCTTGAACCCACAAACTGTGAGATCATGACCTGAGTGGAAACGTTTAACCGACTGAGCCACCCAGGTGCCCCTACTCCTTTCTGGTAGTAGTTGACGCTTGATGCCTGTATTCATTAACTCATTGAGGGATTGCAAACTGGTAAAATTCTATCCTGTTATTCCCCTTTATTAGCTGTAATACTTTTATAAGGAGAAACTTCCCTTCTCTGCTTTATATGTTTGAATTGGTTCCATCTTCCCCTCAAAAGGTGACGGAGTAAACATTGTAAATATAATTAAAAATTTTTTTAATTTATTTTTGAGAGAGACAGAGACAGAGACAGAGACAGCGTGAGCAGGGGAGGGTCAGAGAGAGAGGGAGACACAGAATCTGAAGACAGGCTCCAGGCTCTGAACGGTCAGCACAGAGCTTGAGGCAGGGCTTGAACCCACGAATCGTGAGATCATGACCTGAGCCGAAGTCGGATGCTTAACTGATTGAGCCACCCAGGCGCCCCTGTAAATAACATTTTGAATGCATGGATGTAAAGATGTCTAATGGGTTTCAACCCACTGTGCTCCGTTGAAGCTGTGGCAGTCAGGTCCCCCCTCACCCATGTGCCCCTTGAGCTCAGCTGATGACACATCCCTCCACTGTGTCCACGCGGAAATCCCGAGGCCCACCCAGGACCCTTCCCCCCTTCACGCCCTCCACCACGCTCTGCTGCTGCTACCTCCTCAATGCTTCTCAGCTTTAACCTGCCCATCCCCAACCTGCCCCACCTGGTCCAGACCTCACCTCTGCCCTAGGTTCCTGTGACCGGATTCCGTAGACCCCCGTGCCTCCAGCCTGGCCCCCTCCAGTGCTGCTCCCCGAGAGTGGAGACGTTCCCCCCTCCTTGTGCCGCCAGGCGGGAGTCCTCAGGGCCCGGCTTCTCTCCCACTTCTCCCGGCCTCAGGCTCCCCGTTCAAGCCACCTTGAAATGACTGGCTACCTGCATACAGCATTCTTTAATTTCTTTTTTTTCTGAGATTTTTCACTTTCTTATCCTTCTTTGTCAAGAACTGTCTAGGTTGGGTCACCTGGTCGGTTGAGCATCTGACTTTGGCTCAGGTCGTGATCTCACAGTTTGTGGGTTCGAGCCCCAAAAGGCTGTTAGCAAACCTGCCCAACTTTTGCCCTAGAGGGAAACACGATCTCCCGAAGTGAGAGATAATATTTCATTTTCCTGGTCAGAAAAAAAAATCTGCCTTCTTCCCTGGAGGGAGAAACTGTGTCTTTTAAGGCTATTCAAATACTCTTAAAAAGACGCTAGAATGTCAGTGACTCGTCACCAGACACAGAAATGCAAGGGACGCAGGGACTGTCTCCTGGTGGTATTGCAGGGGTTCTAGTTCCTTCTGCCCTCGGCCAACTCCTTATCCTTCAAGACGCAGCTCAGTCCGTTAAGTGTCCAGTTTCCGGCTTCGGCTCGGATCATGACCTCACGGTTCGTGGGTTCGAGCCCCACGTCGGGCTCTGTGCTGACAGCTCAGAGCCTGGAGCTGCTTCAGATTCTGTGTCTCCCTCTCTCTCTGACCCTCCCCTGTTCGTGCTCTCTTTGTCTCTCAAAAATAAATAAAAAACATTAAAAAAAAAAAGACCCAGCTCAGACATCCCTGTCTCCAGGAAGCCCTCAGTGGGTCACCCTCTGCTCCCTCAGGCCCCATCGAATTCTGTGCTTACTGCTGTTGTCAGACTGGTCGCACTAAGCTGAAACTTGGTGCGTGGCTCAGTCCCCCCAGATTTGGGTTCACCTGTGCCCTATAGACCATAGAATACCTGCGTGTAGATGTGGAAAAGGCGTCTCTTCTTCTGGGTGGACATGGTCCCCGTCCAAGGAGTAGCCAATCTTGGAGCCGACTGGATTTGAATCCACTTAATCACCTCGGTCGTGCAACCTTGGCAGTGAATCGCCTCCCTGCCCGTATATGCAAGCCCTCAATCATTTACCTTTTCAAAAAGATCTGAGCCTTCCCTTCCCTTTCCCCGCCCAGGAGCTTGTGTGGTTGCTGCCAGAAGCCTGGGAAATCGGGATATAAAGGCTCATTTTAAGGGAAGGGAGAGGCACCTGGGTGGCTCAGTCAGTTAAGCATCTGAGTTCAGCTTAGCTCATGATCTTGTGGTTTGTGAGTTTGAGCCCTGTGTCTGGGTCTGTGCTGACCGCTCAGAGCCTGGAACAGGCTTTGGATTCTGTGTCTTCCTCTCACTCTGCCACTCCATGGCTTGCGCTCTGTCTCTATCTCTCAAAAGTAAATAAACAATTAAAAAAAAAAACAAGAGCAGGGAGATGGAGGCGGCGAGTTCCGGGACTTGCTGAGGGCTCCCAGCTGGGCTGGGACCCAGGTCTCCTGGCTGCTGCCGAGGCCCTTCCCGCCCGACTCAACAGGTTTTTATGACTTGAACTCAAACAGATGTCGAAGTTTCCTTTTGGCTTCGGGTTGCGTGGGCTGATGATTCCTGGAAAGCCTTCCTCAGAAAAGAATGCTTCCCGGCAAATCGCGTGATAGCTGGGGAAGAGGGGAAGCCACCGCTGTGCGCTGGCACTTTCTGCGAATGGGGGGCCTGGTTCCTGCCACAGCTGCTCCCCACTTTCCCCGGAGGACGCTGCCCGGCAGGAGGCAGCCCCAGGCCCGGAACCCAGGCCACCCGAGGGCATATACAGCGGGTCACAGCCGCCAACGTGTGCCGGGCCTCCCGGACACGGCCGTGGCCTCAGCTGAGTGGGACGCACAGGACTCGGGCAGGCGTGTCTGTAGCGGGGACAGGCGGGTGCGGGCTGCAGCCGGACAGCTCTCGCCTCCTCTCCCGCCTGTCCTCCCTCTCAGGGCCTCTGCTCGCCTCTGCCGTCCTCTCCCGGAGGTCTGTCCCCTGTCCCTCTGGCAGAAACTGCTCAGAGCTGAACAGATGTGCCACGTGAAGGTGTTGGGAGGCCATCACGGGCCAGGTATCTTCAGGGCCTGTTTGAGGCCTTTCTCAATGGGCAGGACTTTGTACCCAGCTGTCACTGGTGGGCCTGGGAGATGGAGGGGCAGCAGGACCAGGGTCTCTGCAGAGAGCCGGTGGCTTCTCTCCCCTCCCCCACACCCTTGCTGCCCCCAGCCGCAGCCGCAGGCCAAAGGCCAGTAAAAGCAGAAGGAAAACGGAGCCAGCCTTCTAAGGGGAGAGAGGACGAATGCCAGGGAGGAGACAGATGAGCCTGTCACATGTCACATTCTTTGTCCCTGTCACCTTTGGACACACACACACACACGGATGCACAGCTCTGGACTCCTGACCCCTTGCTTGGGGCCAGCCTTGTGACACTCACTGTGGCTGACTGCCTCAGGCAAGTTCCCTGGGACCAGAGCAAGGGGTGGCTGACTGGCTTTCTAGCAACAGGGCACTTGCAATGGGACAGGAAAAAGAGCCTTAGATTTTGGGGTAGGGCAGCCCTGAGTTCAAACCTCACTTTGGCCTCTAACTGGCTGCATAGCCTTGGGTACATCACCCTTTTATGAAAATTGTGTCCCCCAAAGTTCCTGTGCCCTAACCTCGAGTGTCTCAGAATGTGACTATATTTGGAGACAGGGCCTTTAAAGAGGGGGTTAAGGTTGGGGCACATGGATGGCTCCGTCGGTTGACTTTGGCTCAGGTCACCATCTCACCGTTTGGGAGTTCGAGCCCTGGATCGGACTCACTGTTGTCAGCCCGTCAGCGCAGAACCCACTTCAGATCCTGTCCCCCTCTCTCTGCCCCTCCCCTGCTTGTGCCTTCCCAAAATATAAATAAATATTTAAAAAAAAGAGGGCATTAATGTTATATGAGGTCAGAAGGGTGGGGTCCTAATCTAATAGGACTGGGGTCCTTCTAGAAAGAGACAGTAAGGGTGCTCATGCAGAGAGAAAAGAAGCCACATGAGGTCACAGCGAGAGGCAGACCTGGGAGCCCAGGAGCCCCGATCCTGCTGACCCCTCCATCTCAGCCTCCGGCCCCCAGAGCTGTGAGAGAAGAAATGCGTGGTTCACACCACCCCGTCTGTGGTACTTTGTTACGGCAGCCCCGCAGACTCACACACCCCCTTCTTTGAGCCTTGATGTCTTCATCTGCAACTGCCCCCCATGAGGGGCCGATTTGCAGATAAAATAAAACAATGCAGGAGAATCGCTAACCGGTGCCGGTGCCCCCGGAGGGCTCATTGTGTGAGAGGCGCGGTGTGACAGCCCTGGGTCAGCCTGCACACCTGTACCTGTCCTTCCGCACCTCCCTGTGGGCAGAGACATCCAGACAACTGGGGGTCCGGGCTGCCCCACCCCTCCGGCCTTCTGGCCTCTCCTGGGTGCATCCCGGCATTGGCCTGCAGATGGGGGGTCCTGCACGCGTGCGCGCACACACACACACACACACACACACACACACACACTGATCTTACAGCGGCCCAGCAGCCCAGCTCTCTGGCTGCTTCTGCCCACTTCCTGGGACATAAGACCCCAGGGCATCGCTGGGACCCAATCCACCCTCTGAATGCCAAACCTGCCCCACCTTGGGCCTGCACTTGGGCAAGAGGGTGCTTGGGTAGATGGTCCCCTCTGACTTTCCTCAACTGCTGAGGCCTTGTAGGAGGCGGCGGGCACTTACCTGACAGCTGGGGGTATAAGGCTGCGTAGCAAGCTCAGCTCAGGGCTGTGGGGAGCACTGGAAGGCCAGGAAGGGGGCAGTGTCTGCATCGTGTAGTGGGGGGAGGGTGGGGGAGGGAGGGAGGGCAGCCTGCGACCTTGGCTGGCTACCCTCAGTCTCTGGATGTTTACCCATCTACACTCACCCCCAGCCAAGGGCATCCTGAAGCAATCCGTGCATCCCACACAGGCTGGCCGGGAGCCCGAGCCCAGCGGCGGCTGGCAGACTGGCTGGATGAGCCGGTCGACGCCTAGGGGTTTAATTCAGGTGAGTCCAGCCATCCTCCCCTGGGCACACTGCCCATCGCCATTTGAACTTTGTTTTGTTCTCTGCTGTTTCCCAGGGCCTAGAAGAGTGCTGACATTTAACAGGCACTCAACACATACGGATTTTTAATCAATGTTGAGGACACAGATGTGAATGGTCCGACTCTGGAGGACAAAGCAGAAGTATCAACAGACAACAGCAACGTGGGATCTCGTGAGGAGATGAGCCTAGGGGGCTGTGGAAATGTGTATAAGGGCTCTCTGGCTTAGGAAGTCAGAGAAGTCTTCGCAGAGGAGATGGGCTTTGAAGGATGAATAGGAGTTTGACCAACGACTCCAGGGAGTGGTATTCCTGGGATAGGAAGCAGAAGCAGGAAGGTGCGAGATCATTTTTGAAATGATAGAGGTGAGAACGATGGGAACCAAGGATGGGGTGGGGCAGCAACAGAGGAGCAGGCCGAGGGCCACGGCCACGGGAGCTGAGGGGGTTGGTAGCACACTGCAGGTTCTGCCAAAAGACACGGCCTTTGGGAGAAAGGGGGGGAGGTCTTCTGACCCCCACCCGGGAGTTAGGCATTCATGGGGGGTCTGGCTGGCTGAGCAGGGCTCAAGCCTCGTGAGGAAAAGAGGCGCCATTTTTAAAAGGGCTTTTATTAAATTCTCCCCACACGGTGACTCGGCTGCACTGCCATGACCCTGGGGCGTGCCCGCCGGGGAAGGGCCCCCATCAGTGTCCCCTGGGGCGGAAGCTGAACTTGTCCTTGCAGACTGCAAGCCGGCCTTTGCTCGGTGGATCCGGTGTTTGTCTGGCTGCTTCCAAAGGGACTTGGAAACTGCAGGGAGGGTCACCATGGGCACTGGTGGCTGAGGGCCGGGTCCGGTGCAGGGATGGGGGGCTGGTCCCCTCAACACACCCTGAGAAATGCTCCTGAGATGCGGGGAGGGTCCAAAACCTCCCAGCTCCATCCTGGGGATGCGGTGGAGGTGGACAGCTGTGGCCAGGCCGTTCCTCCCAGGACAGCCCTGGGGAAAGTCAGCCCTTCTCAGAAGAGACTGAGGACTGGGCGGGCCTGGGGGGCTGGGGTGGAGCAGAAGGACCCCGCTGAAGGGCTATGAGAAGCCAGGGCGCCCGGCTTGGGCTCTGTTTGCTGCAGCTGGCCAGGGAGTCCTCTCTCTCTCCCAGCCTCAGTTTCCCTTCCTGGCTAACGAAGAACTTGGCGTCTCAGCGCTCCTCCTAGGATCGTCACAGTCGTTCTGCGGTGCTGGCCTCCGCACGCTCAGTATGTTGCAAGCGAGTGTGACAGGTGGGTGTCCGATCACGTGGGGAGTGCGTGTGTGTTCATCTGGGGGGTTGGTGAGCGAGCGGGAGCCCAGTCCGCCCGCCTCTCCGCCGCCGGCCAGTCTCGGAATGCCGCCCCTGGAGGGGCCGGGTGGGGGTCCCCCGCCTCACAGGAAGTTGGGCTCCCGCACCACGAGGCAGGGGGGGCCCCCGCCGCCCCCGCCGCCGTCCAGGGGCCGGTACACGAAGTGGAAGTCGCGCTTGGGCTCGCTCCGCAGCAGGTAGCCCTTGATGTGGTGCGGCAGCGCCTCGTCCGCCAGCTGGAAGCAGCGCCCGTCCACCAGCACGAAGAGCCGGTGGTCCTGGGGCTGCGGCACCCCGAACTTCTCCGCGCACTGAGCGCACAGCGCCTCGGCCAGCGTGTCGGCCCGCGACGCCAGCGTCCGCGACTGCTGCTCGGGCTCCAGGTACGACACGCAGATGAAGTCCTGCGGGGCGAGAGGGGGAGGGGACCCGGAGGGGGCTCAAGTCACCGGGGGGGGGGCATTCCGTCGCACCCCCGCCCCGACGCTGGGGGCTCGCACAGGGCTGAGGAGCTGAGCGGCCTTGGGCAAGCCCATAGCCCTCTCTGGGCCCGAGCTTTTCTCTACACAGAGAGGGGACTGCAGGGGCGGTCGTCGGGGCATCTGCGACTGACCGTGCTGTGTGACCTACACAAGGCAAGGGCCTTCTCTTTCGGAGTCTCACCTCTCTAGCGGCTGACCATTCTGGGGGAGACGGCCGGGGTGGGGGTCCCGGCAATGAGGAGCGAGCGCGCCCCCTGGTGGCCGCTCCGCGGGCTCATCCGTCACCCACCTCCTCAACAGTTCCTCCCCACGCTCCCCCTGCCTTCCCACCCCAGGCCCAAGGCTGGCGCACCAAGGCTGGCATAAATAAAATAGAATGTGCACACCCCCGGCCCAGCAGCCCACGGTGCAGCTGGGGCTACTAAGGCCTGCGAAACGGGTCAGCCTTAAGGCTGGAAAAACCTGGGATTGCGGGGTTGGAGGCTCTCAGAGAAGAGGTGGGGGGGCCGGAGATGGGGGAGTTTAGTGAAAGGGGGAGGGGAGCTGGGCCTGAAGGCTGGTTTAGGAGAGGGAGGAGGGGCACCGCACGAGCTGGGCGGGCAAGGGTGAGGCGATGCCGGTGGGTCTGGGTATAGGAAGAGACGCACAGAGCTGAACAGCATCTACACCGTCTTCCACCAGCCCCAGAGGGAGGACCAGACGGTGGAAGGATGGGCCCTCGAGTTCCGGCCAGGCTTTGCATCTGCTCCCACTCACTGTGTGACCTTGACCTCTCTGCGACTTCCTTTCCTCAACCATAAACTGGGGTGAGTCCAGTCCCTTACCCCTTGGCTGTGAGGAAGCGGACAAAGTAGCTCAGCTCCTGGAAGAGTCCCTTTCCCCCCAGCACCTTGAGGGCAGGCAGGAAGCGTGTGCGGCGCTGCCCCCTTGTGGAAGGATAGTAGCAGTACAGCTGTCTGACCAGGGTGAAGAACGTGAGGCGGCGGAGCACCACTTAAGAGTGATTATAATTATGGTCACAGGGCGGTGAGTGCGATGAGGCGCTGACAGGAAGCAGAGGGTGGTGGCCTCCATGGACCCCGGAAACAGTGCCGGGGGGCTTCCTCATCCCCTATCCAAGCCCCTCTCCTAAGCGTTACCTCCCCGGTGGGAGGCACTGATGCTCTGCCTGGTTTAGCACTGGGAACCTACAACGTATAAACAAGAAGCAAGCAATGCCATGGGCAGACGTGGGCCAGGAGAGCCTGTGTTCCCAGAGGTGGTGGAGAGACGGCTGTCCCAGGAGGGGATGGGGTGCAGTGGGGTGCTGGGGCCCGTCCCTACCAACATATGCTGGCTCATGCCCAGCTTGAGAAAGCCAACTGCACGCATCTCTTTCCGGTTTCAAGTTCAGCGACCCTAAGTTAGTAGATTGATATTGGCCATGGTGGGAGTATTCGCGCTGTGGAAATCTACAGAAGCTAAAATCAGAGGTGCCTTTTTTTTTCTCCCCAGAGAGCCAGTTACTAAATATTATCAAGACACCACTGATACGAGAAGGGGGGACATCATCTTGGTAGCCTAGAACTTGTACTTGGGAGCCAGAGCTTCTCTGGTCCACTGAGTCCCAAAGAGGGGCATGGCCACATAGCAAGCTAGTACAGAGCTGGGTCCAGACCTCTAGCCCCTTTCCTCCCAGGCCTGGGCTCTGTCTGTTACAGAGGGGCCATCTTGAAAGCTGGGGGTGGGGTTCAGGTCCAGTGTGCTCCGGGTGCCAAGGGAGTGAGACTGTAGAGCTGCTTACAGCTCTGGATTGCTGCCTGGCTCCGTTTTAATACCTTCTTTTTGCACGTGTCCCCATCCCACTCTGTGCCAGGCCTTGGGCTTAGGGCCCCTCAGACATGTGAGTCACGGGCCCTCCCTTCCAGGGCAATGGCTCCACACATAGACGGTCACGACATGGAGTGGCATATGCTGTAACGCGGGAAGCAGCAGCGAGAAACACAGACGAGGGCATCTAACCTGGGCCGTAAGGGGTGGGGGACAGGTGGGCGGTTGTTCAAAGGCTTCTCAGAGAAACTGAGGATATGGGCTGTGGCAGCAGCGAGGAAGGGGAGACGGACCAGCATGGGCGGGGGTTGAGTGCCGGGGAGTTGAATTCCGCTTGTTCGGGGACCTGGGGGCGGCCTGACTGGGTGCACCCTGGGGGTGAGTGGGGTGATGAGCGTGTAGGAGTCAGGACTCCCGAGGCCACGGCTTGAGTACCAAGTGTGTCTGGAGAGAGGTGGGGAGCCGTGGTGGCTGGACTGGGGGACCAGGCGGGGCGCAGGGGCCCGTTGGCAGCCTTCGTCCAGGGACAAAAGGGGCAAGGCTGTGGATCGGCGCATGGGCTCCCCAAAGCGGGACTGGCAAGGCTATGCCCGCATCTCTAGCCACAGCAGGGCACTAGCAGCAGGACATGAGGACATAGCAGGCGCTGAGGAGTGCTGGGTACAAGTCCCATTCCTCCCGTCCAGTCTTGTCCGCTCGGCTACAACACCCATTGTGCCTGGAGATACTTTTCTAAAGTCTTGGCCCTGCGGCTCCCGAGCCGGAGGGCCACGGGACTGGCGTCCGGGGCGCTGTCCCGCCGGCCCCCTCCCCCGCTGGGTCCCGGGCATCACCTGCACCGAGGAGCGCGAGGCCCGGGCCTTGTTGAGCGTGCGCCGGCGCTCCCAGCGGTGGATGGAGTCCTGCACCTCCATGCTCAGCTGCCGGGTCACCGTGATCTTGTCGTAGTTCTTGATGTGCTCCAGGGCCCCGTAGGTGGTGGTCAGGTAGTAGGAACCTGCGCAGACCAGGGTGTGGGGGCTGAGCCGGGACCCCTTTGTCCGCTTCTCCAAGCTCCGCCCGCCGCTGCCCTCGCCGCCTGGGGGCGCACATGGAGCACCCGCCCCTGCGGACCTGCAGCCCTGCCCTCACCCCTGCAAATCCACTCGTGGCCTGAAGTCCAGCGTTTCCCCTCGCCCTCCCCGTCCCCGCTGTCACGCCCTGCTCAAAGATTGTCTTTGGCTCCCCTTCAGGATGGAACTTATTTGTTTTTTAAATATTTATTCATTTTTGAGAGAGAGAGCGCATGCGCCCGTGCGCCCGTGCGCCCCCCAAGTGCCCCCTGAACCCTGAGCTTATTTTTAAAATGAGTTTTTAAATTTCAAATGAGTTTTGGGATGTTTTAAAATGTAAAGGACACACAAGAAACTAATAATCGTGGATGTCTTTAGGGTGTATATAAAATATACACATACACTTATATAATTATGTATAGTGATAGATCACATTTTTAGATATCACATATCTAAAACATAATTTTTAAAAGATGTAGAAAAATTTTAATTATGGTTATAGTTCTACACATTTTAAAGATTTAAGGTAAGTAAAAAATTCAAATTCTTCATATCTCCATTCCTTTTTACTTCTCTTTGAGAGCGAGCGAGAGAGCACATGAGCCGGGGAGAGGGGCAGAGGGAGGGGGAGAGAGAACCCTAAGCAGGCTCCACATCCATCCTAAGCAGGGATGCGGGGTTCGATCCCACGACCCTGGGATCAAGACCTGAGCTGAAATGAAGAGCTGGACGCTCAACCGACAGAGCCCCCGGGGCGCCCCTCCCAGGACTTGTTGCTTGAAGACAGGAACCAGCCTCAGATGCTGATTCACACCATGATCAGTTACCCTGTGAGTGATCTGCACCCCCGAGCACCCCTGTTACAGTGGACGAAGCTGCCAGCACATGCCCACAAATGCCACAGCCGGCTGGAAGCAGGGCACACCCCGGCCGGGGGGGCTGGGATGCGCGTGTCAGAGCTAACCCAGAACTCGGGCTGGCATCACGTATCAGAGGAAAACCAATCAACCACTCTTGTGTTTCCATTTCCAGTTGAGCTTAAAGCCAACTGGGGCAGACACCCTTCCCCGGCGCCCCCAGCCCTGAGCGTCTAGCTCCGCTAGCTGGCGTGCCTCCAGGGCCCCGTCTCCCATCGTGATCGTGTCTCCCTGGCCAGTGCTGGAGGAGCCGAGGGCATGCACGGACTGACGGCCTTCAGTTTCCGAGTCACAGAGCACAGCCCAGGTCTGTGCCCGTCAGCAGCTGGCCCTGGGATCTCCGGGAAGTTCCTGTCCTCTCCACGCCTCCCTTTCCTCATTTACTTTTCCCAGAATGTGGTAAAAAGCAAGTGAGATGAATGCTGTCAAGTGCAGGGCTTAGTAAAATGTGAGTACTGCAGGTGGTTAGGTGACCCAAGGGAGGCAGACACTCTCTCACCCTCTCCCAGCCAACTTCGCCTTGACTTGGGCCATGCCATGCAGTGCCTGCCAGGACCACTAGGTGGCAGGCAACCCCTCCCACCATGAGTTTCGGAGCTGGTTGGTTCCCCTTAGGGAGAGTGTTGTCCTTTGATGGAAAAAACTCACTACCCCTATTAATATATATATTTGCACAGGGACGCCGTGGTGGCTCCGTGGGTTAAGGGTCCAACTCCAGCTCAGGTCATGATCTCATGGTCCGTGAGTTCAAGCCCCGTGTTGGGCTCTGTGTTGACAGCTCAGAGCCTGGAGCCTGCTTGGATTCTGGGTCTCCCTCTCTCTCTGCCCCTCCCTTGCTCGCACTCAGTCATGGAGGGGGCCACGTGTGGGGAAGAGCACTGGGTGTTATATGGAAACCAACTTGGTAATAAACTATTTAATTAATGAAAAATAAAAAAATAAAAAGATGAATACATGTTAAAAATTTTAATTAAAATTAAAAAAAAAAAGATATTTACAGCCTGGCAGCTGTCAGTGCAGAGGGGATGAGGGCAAAGATGACCATGAGGGTCCTTCCGGAGGAGCTTTGGGTTTGGGGCTGGGTCCAGCCGGGTGCATGGCGGCTGCCTGGATCTCTCATCTGCCCTTATTTGCCCAGATTTGTGGAAGCTGAAGAGAGAGGCTAGAAAGAGGCTGGGATCCAATCAGCCCAATGTTCAGGCCCTCTCTCCTTCTTACAGGAAGTCTCTGATCTATCACGCCTGATAAGCCTGCTTCAAAGAAAGCAGGACCCAATCGCTGGTCTTTTTTACCAAATTAACAGCCTCGGAGCCAGCTGAAAGAACACGAAGGTCTCTAAGTGGATGCAATCAGACTTGCGGGCCTCTGGCTGAATGCAGGATGCAGGAGCACTGGGCAGTGTGAAAACCCCCCATCTAGTCCAGCACGTGTGCTTCCCCAAGCTGGAGAAGTGAAGGGACTTGGCCAAGGTCTCCAGCCAATCGGAGGCAGAACCGGGACCGAAATCCAGCCTGCAAACCGCTCCTTTTACCACAGCGGCATTAGTTCTCCTCTGACGATGGGGGGACTGAAGTTCTCAAGAGTGGGGACTCCCCGAGAGCCAGGCATCTCTGGGCTCCTCAGAGCACCAGGGGGAGGGCCTCTGCCAGCCATTCCCCTCCCTGCACAGGAGGAGCTCTGGGGACATAGCACCCTGTGTGCCCCACCGGCCAGTTAGGACAGGACACAAAGCTGGGAAACTCAGGAACACCGGTCCCCTGGCGCTCTGTCCCTCTGCCCAGATATTTCTAGATGGAGGTCTGCTGGCTGTCAGACTAGAGCGTGGCAGCAGACGGAGACTCTCACGTCACCTCACTACTGGAGGCCACACCTGTGAGGCCAGGCCTGCCCTGGGTGCCGGGACTTCCCACCTTGAGTATCAGAGTAGGAACAGAGAGAGGTACAGGGAGGCCTGTTGGTGTGTTGGGCACGATGTAAAGCTGGTCCTCTGGGCCTCGGAGCTGCCACTGGCAGGGTCTGTCACCGCCGCCGGGGGGCAGGGCTGCTAGGAGGGGCCGTGCACAGTGCATGGCAAGGCTGTGCCCTGCCGCCTCTTTACTTCCAGCAAACACCTCAAGGATTCCTTAGAAATCCTCCCATGTGGGGGCACCTGGGTGGCTCCATTGGGTAAGCGTCCAACTTTGGCTCAGGATTCATGGGTTCGAGCCCCCCATGGGGCTCTGTGCTGACAGCTCAGAGCCTGGAGCCTGCTTCAGATTCTGTGTCTCCCACTCTCTCTCTGCACCTCCCCAGCTTGTGCTCACTCTCTCTCAAAAATAAAGAAATAAACCTTAAAAAAAAAAAAAAAGGAATCTTCCCATGGGGCCATGGGCCATGACTACGTATGTTTGAAAGAGGGCGGGCAGGGTGCAGGGCATTCAGGCAGCCTGGGGTCAGAAACTGTGAACTAAGACCTTTACGTATTTACTGGTGCTTGTCTTGTCTCAAAAACACTTAACATAGCCCAGAATAGACCAGCATTCCTGCCTGAAGGACCTTGGCTTTCCTACCCAAACCCCAGGGAGCCTTCAGAAACAGGAAGAAGGATCCTAGGAGGTCATGGCAGGATGTGGTGGGGAGGGCAGTGTTGGGGCTAGGTCTGCAGCAGGATTTTCCCTCGGTAGAAAATTTGAAAGATTGATAGGTGGGTGGGTAGATGCATGTATACATGGATGGATGGATGAAAGAAACGGTGGATGGATGGGTAGATACATAGGTATATGGGTAGATGGATTGATGGGCAGTGGGCAGGTATATGGGTAGATGGATGGATGGGTGAGTGGGTGGATAGGTGGATGATGGATGGATGGATGGGTGGGTGGGTAGACAATGGATGGATAGATGGAAAGATGGATGGATAGATAGATGGGTGGATGGAAGGATAGAAGGATAGATGGATGGATGCATGGATAGATAGGTGAGTGGATGGGTAGATGATGGATGTATGGATGGATAGACAGATGGGCAGATGGGTGGGTGATGGATGGATGGATAGAAGGATAGGTAGATGGGTGGGTGGATGATGGGCGGGTGGATGACGGATGGATGAATGGATAGACAGATGGGTAGATGAGTGGATGGATGGATGGATGGATGGATAGATGGACGGTTGTGCTGGGCAGCAGATAATCACTGCTTAAGGAAGCCTGGCTTCCACTCAATTCCTACACCCTCTGGAAGATGGGCTGTTACAACTGCAGAGTTTTTTGAGAGAGAGACAGAGACAGAGAGAGAGAAACAGTGCTCACACAAGTGCACACACACGTGAGCAGCGGAGGGGCAGAGGGAAAGGGAGAGAGCGACTCTCAAGCAGGCTCCACACCCAGAGTGGAGCTTGACACAGGGCTAACTACAGAACAGTTTAACTAAAGAGGAGAAAAAGTAGCTCCAGAGGTCCCAGGGCCCTCGTCAAAGTTATACGTGACCGCAAACTTCAAGGCTTTACACGCTCCCCTGAGTTTCCAAGAACTCACAGAACCGGCCATGTCTCACTGTCACCCCAGAGACCGACACATGCTAAAAATGCAAACAGATGTAAAGTGGACCCGCTTATCTCAAAAGCCACAAGGCCCAGAGGGGACACTCAGCCCTGAGAGTCCCACTTTGTCCTTTGGGGCTGATGTGTCAGAGCTGATCATCTGGACTCTCTGTGCCTGAAGGATTCTTGGTGGAGGAGTGGGCAAGGCTCAGTGGGTGGGGGGAAGTGGCAGGAAGGAGGAAAGGGGAAGGGAAACTGAGCATGGGGTGAGCAAACCACACCTCTGCCGTCATCCTATTCGTGGGTACAGGGTTCCTTGTCCGCAGCATTAACCTCTCCCTGACAGAGGACTGGCCACGGCTGAGTGAGCGGGGCCAGCAGCTCCCAGGGCCACCCCGTCTAAGAACTGATCATTATTCCCTGCTCAGACTCCTTCCCCTGGCTCCACCCACTGCTGCAGCCTTATCTTTTATGCTACCAGCAAATGCTGTCCCCTCTGTGAAGAATGCCTCTCCCACTTCTTTAACTGTCTGGCTCCTCACCAGCCTTCACCGCTCAGCTCAGCTATCACCTCCTCCTGGGAGCCCTCCCAGACTGCACAGCTCGGGCAACGTGCTCCTATACACGGTGGCCTTCCCACCATTCCAGCATTCATCAAGCAGTGGTGACAGGGTTTCTTTACTGGCCTGGCCCCCCCCCCCCGCTCGTCTGTGAGCTCCCCCAGGACAGGGCCCGTGTCCCGCCCGTGTCTTGTCCTCAGGGCTCAGTGGAATCTGGCATCCAGGAAGTTGCTTATTGGGCAGGAGGCTGGTGGCGTGCAGTGGGCCCTGGGGGCCCAGAGATGGGCCTGGGGCGGTGACTCACCCTCGCCCAGCTGCAGGGCCGGGTCCATGAGCTCCATCATGTACTCTACGTCCAGGAGCATCTCCGTGAGGTTGCTGCGGGCGAGGACGTACATGAGCACGGGCAGGAAGTCGTCTGCGCCGTAGGGCTTCCCTGGGAGGAGAAAGGATGCAGGAGGTGGTGAGTGCGGGGTTCTCCTTGCGAGCCCTTCTCCGCCCGGGGAAGGGGACGGCGGTTCGCTGGGTGGGGCGGTCTCCCCTGGAAGAGGAACCTGGCAGCTTTCTCATGGCTCAGGACGGGGGCGATCTGGGATCCCATCAGGGAGGTCTGAGACACGGTCCAGGTTTAGGAAGAAGGAACTGAGAGAGGCACCCCGCCCCCCACTGGAGTGGGCAAGTCCCAACCCCTCCCTCTTCCCCAGCTCTCCCCCCTCAATGCCCCTTGCTGCTTTTTTTAAAGTTTTATCTTTATGTAATCTCCACGCCCACCATGGGGCTTGAACTCACAACTCTGAGAATGAGTTGCACGCTCCACCGACTGAGCCGGCCAGGTGCCTCCCACCCTTGTTGCTTATTTGACAGTCAAGTTCATATCACACTTATTCAGGGAGCCACCCAGAAGCAGCTGTCTAACAGTGATGTGCTCGGGAAGGTTCCCGGTCCCTTTTAACCACATCGCCCCCCTCCACCCACGCCAAACAGAAAGCCCTCCCTCCATCAGTACTAAGCGGTCGGAGATTCCACCGTTCAGCCTCCACTCTATTGGGGTAAGCAGGGCCCTTTCCTGAGGGGCATTCTTTGAACACGTAAATACCTCTGAAAGGAATAGACCGTCACTTCTGCTTTTGTGGGAGATGTTTTCATGGTTCGGAACATCGTGACAATAACAGATGCCTCAGGGAAGAGGCAGGGTGGATTGGGGGCCTAGAGATGCCTTCCTTGTTTGGCTCCGGGCTGGCTCTGGAGATTGTCGGTTGGCCAACTCAAGTCACAGGCAGGATGCGGATGGGAACAATTCCTACAAGGACAGAGTCCCCTGGAGTCCCTCAGTTGGCACATGGGCATGCTTCTGGGGCAAAGGAAAGCTTGGCTGAGCTGCTATGCCCGGTGGGGAATGGCCGTGAGGGGTCCCCAGCCCACCTTCTCACTTCCTCTAACCCAAGGAGGCCTAGGGTCGGACAGACTCAGCTGGAAGTTACCAGGCCTAGGTGTGGCCCCAGAAAGATCCATGGCGTGACTGCTGCCCTTGGCGTCTTGGGGAAGATGAGTCACCAGTCTAAATACATGCTAAGCGATTACAGTTCTTTCAGAAGATGTGTTTCTACTTGGCATGTCTTACAAAGGATTTGGGTGAGCATCGGGAAATGCATGATCAAAAGGTAAAATCGAAATAAAAATGTAAAATCAGGAAAATATAGATGACAAGAGAAGTTGCTGCCACAGCAAAAACAAAAAACAACAAAAAACAAAACACAAATAAGCCAAGACCCATACAATCGCTCCTTTTGTGCCAAAGTTTGGCTTTGAGTTTCCTGGTGGCCAAGGTGAAAGGAAGACACAATCAGTTACACTGTTCTTACTGTCCACGGGAAGAAAATTTATACCAGTTTCTTGGGGGGAGTCAAGTTAGTTTTCGAATGCTTAGGGCTAACGTGAGAATTTCACGTGTGGCTTCATCTGGAGAACGTGTTGGGAAAGTTCCTTGGGCAAACATCAGGGCTAAGTTTCAGTTGGTGATTTTGTTTCATTGCCTCAAGATGTGTCTGAGGCTGAGGGCTTCCAGGAGAGGACATCGGATTTCATAGATAGTCGTGCGTGTTCCCCTGAGAGAGTTACAGAAGGAGAGACTGACGTTCAGAGGAAAAAGCCCTGAGGGTGAGGAAGAGACAAGAGGGGAGGAGCCAGGTCACTGAGGACGGGGGAGAGGAGTGGAGTCCCACCAGCGGCACTGGTGGGTGGGTGGGTGTGTGTGTGTGTGTGTGTGTGTGTGTGTGTGTGTGTGTGTGTGTTTAATGTTTATTTATTTATTTTGAGGGAGGAGAGGGATTAGAGAGAGAATCCAGAGCACAGCCCATGCGGGGTTCGAACCCTTGAACCAGGAGATCATGATCTGACCTGAAATCAAGACATTTAACTGGCTGAGCCCCCAGGCCCCTGCGGCTCTGTCTTCTGAGGTTCTCCGGTTATTTGTTTCAAAGCTCGTGTCCCCTCCCTGCACAGAATTAGTCCGTTTTGGAGAAAGCTCTCCCCTAAACGTTTATAAGCCCGAGACACAACCAAAGAGTTCCTGGGGAGAGATTTTGTGCTGGGAGATGTTTTTCATGTGGATAATTTAATCATCAGAATCTTGGCTTATAGGAGATTCTTTCTTGCTTGAGTTATGAGTTAGGAACTGATGTGCCTTTCGGGATGTGCCTATAACGCACGCGCCGGCTTAGAGCTGATTGAATCTTTTTGTTTTTTGAAAGAAGCTTTGAAAGCTCCCTTTTCTTTTCTTTTTTTTTTTTAAAGATTTTTAAAAAATGTTTTATTTATTTTTGAGAAACAGAGAGAGACAGTGCAAGCAGGGGAGGGGCAGAGAGAGAGGGAGACACAGAATCCGAGGCAGGCTCCAGGCTCTGAGCTGTCAGCATAGCCCGACACGGGGCTCGAACCCACGAATCCGGAGATCATGACCTGAACTGAAGATGGACACTTAACCGACTGAGCCCCCAGGTGCCCTGAGCTGACTGAGTGTTTACTGTGCCTCCCAGCGCAGCGGTTTCTTGTCGGGGTCACGTTGATAACGCACCACGGGTACAGGCCCGCAGGTTTCTTGTCGGGGTCACGTTGATAACGCACCACGGGTACAGGCCCGCAGGCGAGTTTGCTCTAGAGCAGTGGTTCTCAGTCAGGGCAGTTGTGCCCTTCAGGGGCCACTTGGCAGTGTCCGGAGTCCTGGGTCATCACCCCAGGAGGGGTTGCTGCTGGTACCAGGACAGCCCTCTGTCACAAAGATTCACTTGGGCCCAAACACCTGAGTTAAAACGCAGGGCCAGAAGCTCTGCTTCTCGGGACAGTGACTTTCAGCAAGAAGCTCTGGCCCGAGGTGTAGGACTTGGAGGCCCTCGGGACTGTGGCTCCAGGCCCTGGGGGGATGGCCTGTGGCTCGTGTTTCTCCGCCTCCCCATGCCCTCCCTGAGAAGCCTGGCCAGCGATCAGGAAGGGCTTCGGGGTGCACCTCCTCGGTTCCCAGCCGTTCTGTTTGGCCACCTCACTGCAAGGGCTCCCGTGATCCCACGACCATCCCTCCAGCTACCTGTGAACGTCCCCTGTTTCCCCAGGACACAGAGCAGGGCACAGCAGAGGTGAGCAGGGTGGGGGACTGAGGGAGTGAATGACTCCGGAGCCCTGCCCCCTCCCCGAGCCTCCCAGGCTCCTCTGCAGAGCCCCCCACGAGTCCTTCCCCCTTACCAGGGGCCAGCCCGAGTGTTTCCTCATTTCCTGGAAACCAGCCCTGGCTGCCGACCTTCCCGTTTCTGTCAGGGAGCCCAGCGCCCTGTCCCTGTCCCGGGATGCAAGGCCTGGGAAGCCCCCTCTTCCTCCAGGGCTCTGTTCCCTGTGGCCAGGCAGGCCAGAGCCCCAGATGGATCTTCCTTCTGACTGCTCCCTGCACTCACCCTTTGCTTTTTCCAGCCCTGCTCCTCCCAGCAGGGTCTCTGTCCCCGGATCCACTCTGTCCACTACCTCATGTCCTGCGAGCACAGCTCTGATCGTGCTATTTCTCTTCTCAAGAACCATCAATGGCTCCCCTCTGCTTTGAGAATCAAGTCTGGATCTCTTGCCCTGACATTCAAGGCCCCCCACAATTGGGCCCATAAACACCTGTCCAATACGATGACGCTCTTCCAGCCACACTGTCCAGTTGACAAGACTAGACTAGAACAAGTCGCCTGCATCCTGGCCCCTTGGTATCTGCCGCAGTCACGTCCCTGGCATGGCTTGTCCTTGCCCTGCTCCTTCCACACAACACCGGCGTTCGTGGGCCGTTCCAAAAGCAAAGCATATTTTATCAATATTATATCAATGGACTCCTAAAACAACTCTGTGAGTGGGCCCACTTTACAGATGAGGAAGAGTGAGGCCCAGTGAAGTTAAGCCACTTGCCTCGGGTTGCATGGCTGGGATGTGGTGAACCAGGGCTTGAGTCCAACTTTTGCTTACTCACCATCCCATGTCTCTGCTACTTCAACATTCTTTCTTCACGTTCCGCCTCCTCCGTGAAGCCTTCCTAGACTGCCCCCAGCCACCGGTGCTTATTCTACACTCTACTTTCCAACTTCCAACTCAGAACGACACGCTGCCTTCCTCACCTCCCCACACAACATTCCTCTGTGCTGAGTCGTGGGCCATTCCCTGGACTCCATTCCTTGTGCCTTTGCACACCGGTTCCCTCTGCAGGGACACTTCCCTAGCTCCCTGAACAAACTTCTCCTTCCTTGTCCTCTCCCGCATCCTCCACAGCGGGACACTTCCTGCTCCAGCCCCCACACACCTCGACTGCTTCAGAGCCTGCCCTTTTCCTTGGACTTGGAGCTCCCCAAGGGCATGGATGGAGGCTGGGTGAGCTTGGGAAAGTCTCTGCACCTTTCTGAGCCTCTGCCCCGCCACTGCCCGTCCTATGCCCAGCACAGGACTCAGGATGTCGGATGTGGACAATGGACTGAACGGAGCCACATGTGTATTCCCACCGGCCTCCGCTCTGTCCTGTCCAGGGCTGGGGCCATGGTCACGGATACCAGGATTCGCTGTGGGTCTGAGACAGCAGTGTGCTGGTAAATGGCCACCAACTGCCTCTCCGAGGGGAAAGATAAGCTCCAATTTGCAGGGTTTGCCATTTCTGTGGTATAAATATTTCCACAGCGGCCCACTTCGAGCTACCAATGTGAATGGTGGGGAGGGGGAAAGGAGGCACATGATCAGCTCTCACGGCATGGCCAGCAGACTCAGGACACCAGTGGCCCTGGATTCATCAAGCCCAATCTCACTGCGAGGAAACCGAGGTGCAGAGAGAAGAGAAATTTGCTCAAAGTCCCGCAGCCGGTCAGTGATGGATCTATGACCAGAATCCGGCCTCCCTCCCCTGATGAGGTGGGACCGCCCACTCAGGCGCGGACCAGCCAGCTTCCTGCGGAGGAACAGAAGCCGCGAGCAGAGCATCGTTTCAATGCCCTGCTCTTCCCTGATACTCCAGGGCTAGTTAGGGCTGTGTGCTCCTTCCCGTGAAGCCGGGAGCCCGCTGCACGCGCTCGGCCTGTGCACAGGGGGCCTCAGACAGCAGCGCTGGGACGCCCGGGCACAGTCCCCAGGTAACTCTCCCGTGATCAGATCACCTGGCTCGCACGGGTCAGAGACCACGACATTAGGCTGTGCCTCCCGGGCCACAGCCTGCACTGCCTGGTGATTTCTGCTTTCTTTTTGTGCCGAAGTCACATCTGTTTTCCATCTGTAGGTATGGACGGTAGGCGGGGTGGGGGGCAGTCACACTTCAAACAGCTGGCCTGGTGCCTTGTGCCTATCTCACCGGCGGGCAGGTTTCCAGAGAGTTCTGGTAAAAAGGAGCTGGGATGTGCTCACCTCACGCAGGCTGTGAGGAGCTCTGCATTTGGAGACCCCCTCCCCCACAACGCGGCCGCTTCACTGTGGGATCTGGGGCCACTCACTCTGAGCCTCAGTTTTCTCGTGTGAAAACTGGGGCTGCTGATAAAACTCACTCAGACTTGGGGGGACACCTGGGGGCTCAGCTGGTTAAGCATCCGACTTCGGCTCAGGTCATGTCCGTGAGTTCGAACCCTGCGTCGGGCTCTGTGCTAACAGCTTGTAGCCTGGAGCCCTCTCTCTCTGCCCCTCCTCCACCCCTGCTCACACTCTGTCTCTCTCTCAAAAATAAATCAACATTAAAAAACAACAACAACAGCCTCACTCAGACTGTCACGCAGAGTTGCTGCGAGCGGCCAGCGGATGGCTGGTTAGAAACTAGGTTTCGTCTTCTGGGAAGAATTATCTGAAAGAGGAGTCGGCACCTCTTTCTATAAAGGGCCAGGTAGGAGTTATTTTTAGTTTTGAGGGTTACGTGGTCTTGATTCCAACTGCTCATTCAGCAGTTGTAACAAAAGCAGCCACAGACACTGAAAATAAATGGATGGGGCGGTTTCGATGAGTTTATTTACAAAATCAAGTTGGGGGCCAGAGTTGGCCTTCGGGCCCTAGTTTGCAGGCTCCTGATCTACACAGAGGAAGGGTGCCTCAGCCTATAACGGCCTCTCCAAATTTGTCAACCGGGCTCTTACTGAAAGCTGTGACTGGTGCAACAGTCCTGGGGCAGACACAGCACAGGACTGTGATGCGCTTGGCTCTTACCCTCCACCGTGATTCCTGCTGAAAGCCGCTTCCTCCCTCCAGGAAGTATTAACTGAAGACCCCCACGTCCCACCAACTAGGTGAATGCCCTTACGACAGGTCTCCCCTGCCTTGACCCTGCAGAGTGGAAAAACGGATCCGGCACGTTGACTCAGAGGCCTCCCCTGACCACCCAATGCAAAAGGGCAAACGTCTCTGGCACTCCCCAGACCCGTCACCCTGCCCGGTTCAGCCAGCTGGCGCGTTTCAGCCTCTGGTGACACAGTGTGTATTTCGGGTTCCGTGCTGAGGTCCCGCCTCTCCTCTCTAGAGTGAATGCTCTGTGAGGACAGGACTCTGTCCTCGCCACTGTTCACATCCAGTGTTTCCACTGGGCCGGACCTGCTCTGGGTTCTCAGTAAACACACCTGCTACATGAATGAGTGGGTATCATTTGCCACACGGTATGACTGTCGCTTGTTTAATGCTCCGTCTTCCCACTTGAACTGTGACCATCCTAGACACCGGGACCGGGTTTTCAGGTTAACATCCATCGAGTCACTTTTGAATGAATGAATGTACCTGATACAAATACGGTTTCCAGTTTACTTTGCAGCAGAAGACTTTCATTTTTTTTTTAACGCTTATTTATTTTTGAGAGGGAGCGCGTGTGCGCCGAGGAGGGGCAGCGAGAGGGGGAGCCTGACTCAGGCCTGGAGCCCGTGAACCGTGAGATCGTGATCTGAGCCAAAAATCAAGAGTCTGCCGCTTAACTGAGCCACCCAGGCGCCCCCGGAAGCCTTTCATGAAGGGGTATTTTACGCAGAACTTGGCTTCTCTGGTTGATTCACAGTGGGGGCCGCAGGGTCGGCCTGTTCTCCTGTCCCTCCACTGTCCCCTGCAAATGGCCTCGGCCCTGTCTGCGGTCTCCAGAGAACTCTCTGCCACCAGTTTGAAAACCACTGGTTTGGTCTGAACTCCCAGCTGTGCAGTAGAACGAGCTGGAGCCCGGGGAGGAGGGAAGATGGGGTGGAGGTCCCCTCACCCCCCCAGTCTGCGGCTGACGTGGGACAGAACCCACTGAACCTTCTCCAAAGCTCCCTCGGTTGGGTCATCAGGCTTTCTGCAGACGCAGCTTAAGCCTCAGTTCTGCTTTGCGCAACACCGCATCCCTGAGGAAATTACGGCAGGTTCCTCACCATCTTCCTCCCCCAGAGCTCAGCCCACGGGCCGGTCCAGCCGCACAGGCCGCGGGCATGGGGCCTGCAGCCCGGAGTCCCAGCCTGGCTGGAAGAGGCGTATGGCCGCCTCTGCCTTGGCCCTGACGTCTCCGAGGTTCTCGCTGACCCCAGGATAGCCCAGAGGGAGGACAGCGCACGGTTCAGCGCGGGACCTGGCCCCCCTCCCTGGCTCGGGGCTGATGCTGAGGCTGCGCTGCCCAGCCTCGCTGAGCCTCGGTTTCCTCGACTCTCAGGTGGGGGGCCACGATCGTGTCCATACCTCGACAAACATTAGTGACTTCTGTGTCAGGATCAGATGAGATTTGTTTTCTTAAACATAGATGTAAATAAAACCCCAACAGCCTGACCTTCTTCTCTGTCCCCCCGACCCTCGGTCAATGTCACAGGCTCCCCGGTGTCTGCCCCCGACCTGAACCAGCTGCCTCTGTGGGGTCTGCAAGCGGGGAGGTGAATGGTGAGGGGCCGGAGGGGCTCCAGGAGCCTGAGACCACCTGCCCTCGGCTCCTACATCCAAACCCCTGGCTGCTGGCACCCCTCCCCCAGGGTCAGGAGCCAGGTTCGATCCCGTGCAGCGTGGCACCCGGGTGTCTACTCGGACTGCTGAAGGCACAGAAAAAAGGCAGCCTACTGGCCTTCACTGCCCTCCCTCCCCCTCCTGTTGCCTGCTCTTCATCAAAAGAAGGTTCTTTATGTTCATTTAGGAAGAGTCCCACTCCTTCCTCCCTCCCTCTTCATTTAGGGGTGGGGCTCTTGGGCTTGAATCTATTTCTTCCCAATGGCAGGGCCAACGCTGTTCTCAGACAGAGAGAAGGTGCTTAGACTTTGGGAAGGTAGGAAGGGCTTGTCTGTGAAACCAACAGGAGAAACGATCCGAGAAGTCCTAGCTGCTCTCTCTCCCCGAGCCTCCTGGAGCCCATGGGCAGCCCAGTCTGCTCCAGGCTGCAGGATGGAGGCTTACCCACAGCCCTGCGTCTCCGTGAGCACCTGCTCTGCCTGACACAGGCCCCTGACCTTGCTCCCGTGCCAGAGGCACGGACGGGGATTCAGCATCCTTGGGCTCTGTCCCTAGGCTGGTGGCCGGCTATGGTCACAAAAGCACAGGCTTGGGAGTAAGGAAATGCTGGCTCCAAATCCTGGTCCTTTTGTGCCCTGGGCATAAAGAACAATCCCCTTCTGGGAAAGACAGCCCGCTGGTTGATGCAGGCGCCTCCGAGTTTGGCCCTTCTCTTTGTGCTCTGGCGGGCTTTGCCAGCGGCCAGGCCACAGGGACATTGCAGGCTGCAAGTGCCAGTGTCAGGCAGTGGCTCAGGGGCAGACACAGTGTCAGGCAGTGGCTCAGGGGCAGACAGGCGGAGCGCATCCTTCCTGGAGGTGAGGGGGCTGGTGAGGGAGGGCGTGGGAACACAGGGCTGTTTTCGGCTTTGAGTGGGTCAGGGGGAGAGGCAGGCGGGACCCAAGCTGGAGTGTGCCTTTCCATGGGGTCACCCGTAGCCCCCACGCAGGGCTGCTGGTCTGCGGACCACACTTTCAAGTGGCGCCCGGCAGAAGGGATGTGTGAGCTGACTGTCTGGGGTCGGGGGCCAGGTCCTAAGATCGCCGCGTGTCAAAGTCAAAAGAGAATTTAAGAGTCAGTCGGGATCTGGTTGAAGGTGCGTAACCTCGATCTAATCATGGGGAAACATCTGACAAACACAAAATGAGGAACTTTCATGAAAAAGAACCAACGGTGGGGGGTGGGGAGGGAAACCTGTATTCCTGCCAAATATCAGTGCGATAAAAAAACAAAGGCAGGCTGCGGAAATGTTCCAGGTTAAAGGGGGTAAAAGGCACATGACAGCTAATTGTGATAGATGGCCCTTGACCGGATCCCGAACGGGAGGAGGGCAGGCTAGCAAGGGCCTTATGAGCTCCAGCGGCAAGATGGGATACAGATGGTGCCTCGGTAAAAATATTGTATCAGCGTGAACTTACAAAGTGGACAACTTCACTGTGGTTGCAAGGAATGTCCGTGTTCTTAGAAAAGTATCTAGAGGTAAAGGGCCAAGATGTAAGTAACTTAGCCTCAGATGATTCCGGAAACATATTATGTGTGCGTAGAGAGAGTGTGTAAGTGATCGAGCAAATGAAACAAGATGTTAACAATCTACAAAGGGTATGTGGATGTTCTTATTTAAAACACGCTTTTTAATGTCTATTTTTGAGAGAGAGAGAGAGAGAGAACAGAGAAAGAGTCAGAGCACAAGCAAGGGAGGGATGGGGGTGGGGGCACACAGAACCTGAAGCAGGCTCTAGGCTCTGAGCTGTCAGCACAGAGCCCAACGTGGGGCTTGAACCCACGAACCGCAAGATCACGACTTGAGCCAAAGTCGAACACTTAACCAACTGAATCACCCAGGCGCCCCTGGATGTTCTTATTTTAAATATTTTTTAATGTTTGTTAATTTTTGGGAGAGAGAGAGAGAGAGAGCCAGCGCACGTGAACCAGAGAGAGTGGCAGAGGGAGAGACCGTGAGTGGTGGAGGGGCAGAGAGAGGGAGACACAGAATCCGAAGCAGGCTCCAGGCTCTGAGCTGTCGGCACAGAGCCCAACACAGGACTCGAACCCACAAACCGGGAGATCACGACCTGAGCCGAAGTCAGATGCTTGCTTAACCAACGGAACCACCCAGGCGCCCCTGGATGATCTTATTTTAATGCAGGGTTTCTATTCATAAAGTTTGTGAAGTCTGCACTTATTTCCAAATGGAGGCTTTAAAAGCCAGAATGTCTAGCAGCAGAGCTGGTTATTTCAAGCAACATCCCACGTGGAACTCCATGCGTAAGCCAGGGACAAGAAGGTTGTGGCCCATCCTGTGTTGTGTCCCTTTGGTGGCCCCTGGGGTACGTCCTGGAACCCAGCATGGAGACCACTGAGGGGTAAGGAGGCTGCCATTCCCGAATCCTAACATGTTAGACACTCACACACGTATTTGGCTGCGTCTGATCCGCGAAACAGCCCTGAGAGGCATTCCCAGACCCATTTTATGAGTGAGAAAACCAAGGTTCTAGGCAATGAGTGCCTCGGGGATTAGCACCTCCTGGACGGAAAGCATCCAGCTGTTTTCCAGGTGTTCTCCCCTCTCCTACATGGCCAGCTGTCTAGCAGGTCTTGTCATCCCCATTTTATACACATGCAGAGGCCCCATGAGAGTCAGGTCCAAGGCCATGGCCCTGAAGCTACAGTTCAAACCCAGGTCTATGAATGAGTCCAAAGCCCTTGCTTTTCTTGCCAGAAGCTACGTCGTCCCAGGTGAAGAAGCCAGGGCTCGGAGGGGGCCAGCCCCTGCCTGCTAATGGCCGAGGTGAGATCGGAAACCCGTGGGTTCACAGTCCAGTGCTCCCCCAGCAGTGGGAGAGGAACGCACTATTCCGGATGAGAAACCCCTGTGTTCCCAGCGGGGAACCCTCCCACGGAGCCCTGGCCTTGGCCTGGATTTCTGGGCTTAGAGTTTCCCTGCCTGGGGCTGGCTTCTGAGTCAGCAGAGAGTCAGCCCCCTCCCACGAGGGCCGGGGAAGCTAGGAGCGCCCTCATTCATCTCTGTTCTTTCCTGTGCCTCGTCTGGGCACGTCTCCTCCCAGCGACTGCCTTTCTTTCCTTTCCGTCTCCCTCAGAATTTGCTATTCCTTCCTCCCCCTTGCCTGGTCTCTGCTAAGTTTTTAGTAAGTTCCCATCAGCAAAAATCACGGTGTTTGAAGTCCCTGCCAAGAGACAGGGTGTTTAAAAGAACTGCAGGGCCTCTGAGTAAACTAGGACTTACTGAGGCCCCTGACTGGCTCCCCGATAGCATCCCAGGGTCTGCAGAGTCCTTGGCTCTGACTTTACCCTGAGCCTCGGCGTGGCCCCTGGGAGAAATGATTCCCCAAATGAGGAGTTCAGACGGGGAAGGTTAACTGTCCTGATTAAGTGCCAGGCGCCGGGCCAGACGCACCTTTGCAGACTCCATTACATCTCGCAATGGCCCCGTGAGGTGGGTGTGGCTGTGCCCATTTAACGCAGCGGGGAATGAAGGCTCTGAGCACCTATGGGGCCAGGATACAGTCACATAGCTGGGAAGGAAACCTGGATCTTTCCCGTCCACACCCCTCCGAGGTCCCGGGCCAGGCTACCTATTCTCGCTCTGAGACTGCTCGCAGCCCAGGCTCCTTCAAGCTGACATCAGCCTCACAATAAGAAAACCTCCACTTTACCAGCCTGTCTCCACTACCAGGGTCTCTCTTCCAATCACATCTCGAACCTTATGTTAAATGGTGAATGTGCGGCTCTAACTAAACATGGTATCTGCTCAGACAGAATGACGTTCATTCTAATGATGGTGGTTGGACACAAATCAGTCTAACCCAGAAGAGTGACTCCAACTTAGAATGGTGGCCGGCACCAGGCCTAGGAGGGAGCTTTCCTAGGGGAAGGGGTCCTTGCACCATCCCTCAGTTGCTTTTTGCTGGTCTATGGCTAAATGGGTCCGCCCTTCTCCAAGGCAGATGGAGAGAATCCCTCTCCTCAGCCACCATTTATTGGGGCTGCTAGGACCTGCGCATTGAGGTTGACACTTGATGTCACTATAGGACATTTTATGTGCTGCTTCTAATTCACAAGTGACTGAGTATGGCTTTTGAACCATTAGGGGTCTGAGTTTTCCCTTTGTGAAACAGCTTCCTTGGGTGAGGAAACTGAGCTGTATGGGGTGAAGTTAATCCTTCAAGGTCACAAAGCGAGTAAGTAACAGATCGGGAATTTAACCCCAAGTCTGCGTGGCCACAAAGGAAGCAATCCTTCTGCTCTCCATTACTGTGGCTGTCATGTACAGTCACACAGGGTGCTCACTGCACAAGGGCGGCCACCTGAAGAGGTGACGGGGCAGGGCAGGGTTCAATCCAGCCATCACTCTGTTGGTGCAATAATGCCTCTTCTTGTCTGCCTACGGGAGCGCTGTGGGCAACTGACTGTCAGTGGCCCCAGTGATTCCCTTCCCTACATCTGTACCCCTTGCAATGTTACTTTGCATTTCTTCCTATCAGGCGACTTTAGTTCCTTGCCCCTTGGAATCTGAGCTGGTCTGACTAAGTAAGTCAGTGAAATGCTCTCTTGGACCCCAATGACACTCACGGGTACAGGCCCAGGTTCAGCTGCTGGAGAGAGAGAAGCATGAGGCCCAGGAACTTGCATTCCAGACCAGTCAACAGCCACTCAACCACCCAACATCTGAGCGAGGCTCCCCAGCCCAGCCGGCCTCCAAACACCAGCCTCCGACCACAGACCAGTGAGCCGGCCCTGATAAGCTGAGGCACGCCTGGCCAGATCAGCGTAACTGCCAAACCTCCTCGTGAGCCGAAACAAACGCTGACAGCTCGGGATGGCTATTGTGGGGTGACCCGAGTCCCTCCGACATGCATACCTTGAAGCCCTAACCCTCAGCATCTAGGAGTGTGACCTTATTTGGAAACAGGGCCGTTGCCAGATGTCATCAGTTACGATGAGGTCATGCTGGAGTAGGCAAGCCCCCTAATCCAATGTGACTGATGCCCTTGCAAAATGGGGAAGTTTGTGCACGCACGTGCATGCACATACACACGGAGAACATCACGTGAAGACTGGAGTGTGTGGCCACACCCCAAGAACTCCCAGAAGCTCCCAGAAGCTGGAACACACTCTTCTCTAGAGCCTTTGGAGGCAGCAGGACCCTGCCTACCCTTTGATCTTGAACTTCCAGCCTCCAGAACTGCAAGACCATTCAGCCACCTAGTTTGTGGCCCTTTGCTATGGCAGCCGGAGGACACGAATACAGCACCTTCTCCTAATCAACACACAGGCGCGGCGTGGCTGGCCTGCGTGCCTTCCTCTAGCGTGGTGGCTAATCCCGGTCCCCCTCCTGATCCCTAGGAACACCCAGGGGTGCCTGGGAATTCCGCTGTGCCTAGTCCTGCCCCGACACGGCTCTGAACCCCGAAAGGTTTCCCTGGCGTCTGCTAAGGGCTCTGAAGTCCTTGATGGGAAGGGGTCACAGACCCGTCCAACAACACTGTTCCCAGACAGAGCCCCCAGCCCGGGCTCCTCTGGCCGCCCACCTACCTGGGTTGCCGAGGGCCATGGAGTCATAGATGAGCTTACAGGTCTTGAGCAGGATGGAGATCTTCTTTTCCGGCGAGTAGGCCTTGTGCATGCTGGCCAGCTTCTGCAGGATCTTCTCCATGACGGGCACCTCGGGCACGCTGGTGGTCACGCCCAGGTCGGTGGTGGTGGTGGCCAGGACCACCAGCTGGTTCTCCTTGAGCTGCTGCAGCGAGCCGTCCTTGCTGTGGATCTCACGCAGGCACGAGTTGATGGCCTCTTTCAACGGCTTTAACACACACTTGTACAGGGCAGACTCCACAATCGCTTCTGGGGGCGGGGGGGGAGGCAGAGAAGGGAGGGTGAGGAACCCAGATGCCGCGATCCCGCCACCAGGCTTTAGTGCCCAGCGTGCGGTGTCCCCATCTCCTTGTCCCTGGAAGAACACACGCATTGCCCCAGCGGTTATACCCTGCGGTTCTGACACATGAGACAGTGTAGTACCTTGGACAGAAAGCCACACTGCAAAGACAGGGGCACAGTGTCTGGGACTGAAACTTAATATCCTAATGCTTTTCATAGGGCCTGGTACTGATTAAACTCTCACAGGGCTGCCTACCAGTGCACAACCTCAAAGGACACTATTTACATGGGAGTTGTGCAGTATACAACCTGTGCAATTGTACGTGGAGGGCCTGGGTGCCCAGTAAACATTCGGTAGACTTATTCTGTTTCTTTTTAATTTTTTAAATGTTTATTTGAGAGAGAGAGAGAGAGAAAATGGTAGCAGGATAGGGGCGGGGGCGGGGGGAACACAGAATCTGAAGCAGGCTCCAGGCTCCAAGCTGTCAGCACAGAGCCCGATGTGGGGCTTGAACCCATGAACCATTAGATCATGACCTGAGCCAAAGTCAGATGCTTAACCGACTGAGCTACCCAGGTGCCCCTGGTTGAATTATTCTTTTTTTTTTTTAAATTTTTTTTTAATGTTTTATTTATTTTTGATACAGAGAGAGACAGAGCATGAGAGGGGGAGGGGCAGAGAGAGAAGGAGACACAGAATCGGAAGCAGGCTCCAGGCTCTGAGCTGTCAGCACAGAGCCCGACGCGGGGCTCGAGCCCACGAACGTGAGATCTGACCTGAGCTGAAGTTGGAGGCTCACCAACTGAGCCACCCAGGCGCCCCTGGTTGAATTATTCTTGATGTGTCTCTTTGAATTCTCAAATCCACTTGACTCTAATCTCAAGAATACAGTAAGTCCAGAATCTGACTTCTTACCGCCTCCACGGCTACCGCCTGGACCTGGCCTATTGTCATCTTTCGCTCGAGTTACATGAGTCGCCTCTCGCCCTGGCCCCTTTTCATCCATTCCGAGCACAACAGTCAGCACAGTCCTGCCATGGCACGTTTGATCGTGACATTCCCGTGCTCAGAACTCCCTGATGGCTCCATCTCATGCACGGTAGAAGCCAAAGTCTTCCCTGTGCCCCCCGCCCCCGTGATCTGTTCTCACTCATCACCTTGCTAGGTCCCCCAGTTATGCCGCTCCAGCCGCCCTGGTCTCCTGGCTTTTCTGCCAACCTGCCAGGCTTGCTCCTGCCTCAGGGCCTTGGCACCTGCCATTTCCTTTGTCTGGAGGAGTCACTCCACATCTATCGATCTTATGCAACAGGAGTCCTGATCAGCTAGTGGAGTGGGATTTAGTCAGCTTTGCTCTCACAGCAACTCTGCAGCCTACACGCCATGACCCCCCGCTCTGCAGATGGACCAACGCAGGCTCTGATGGTGTGGGTCACAGCTAGGTGGGGGCTAGGCAAGGATCTGAACCCACGCCTACCTGACACCGTGGCGATGTGTGTCTGAACATTAGAGAAATGTTCTTGGGCAGTTGATTTGGTTCTACCCCATCCCTGGGGTGGGTGGGGGGAGGGTCTCAGGCATTGCCTCATGAGGGGACGTCACAAGTCCCGTCTATCTAAGAACACACCTGAGCTGCCCTATCCCTGGGAGGGAAGGGAGGGACCCACGCTCTCGTGGTTGGGTCTCAGGAGTGATCCAGATAACGCGTTCATTCCACGCAGGCCTGGGTCTGGCCCACGTCTGGGTTTGGTGCGGGTCCCAGCCATCTGGCCTCCTCATCCTGCCTCCTTCTTCCCCTCTGCTTCTCCAGCCTGTGCCACAGGCTGCCCTGGTCACCTCAGCCCACGCCTGCTCATCCTTCCGGGCCCGCATCACGACCCCACAGCCCCAGAGCCTCCGCGGCCAGAGATGCGGTGACCCGAAGGCAGGGACCTGCGGTTAGCTACCCCCAAGGCCTCTGGCTCCTGTGGGAGCTGCGCCGTATGCTTTCTCCACCTCCATCTCCATCCCCAAAATGAGAGAGAGCTGTGGCCAATGCCCTCTGGGGTGCCGGCATCTCCCAGAGCCCCGAGACCTGCAGAGACTTCTCTGGCCCTCAGCAGCCACACATGGTAGTACTTCTTTCGCCTCTAACTGCTCCTTGTGACTCGTCTCTCTAAGAAAATCAGTAGCATCTGGGCGGCGGGGGGCGGGGAGGTCCTGCCAGAGTCGCCTGTGGCTGGGTTCTCCCACCATCTAACTGGCCCAAGGGCAGAACTTGGAAGTAATTAACAGCAGAACAGCAGAGGGGTGCGTTCACGGAAAGGGTGGATTATCTGGAATTAGCCCTCCCGCCTGCCCTGGGAATTAGTCCCAACCCCTGCCCGGGACTGACCTAGCTCCTCCTCGGAGTGCAGGCTGGGGTCCACCAGGGCCCTGAGCTCGGTGCTCTGCAGCAGGTAGCTCTTGAGCTGGGTCATCATGGTGCGGATCTCCTGCAGCATCTCGGTGCTGGAGGTCTGGCGCGCCATCATCTCCAGGCTGTACACTTTGTAGTCCTGCACCAGGTTCCCGAAGTACGAGGCCTTGTCCTGGGCCAGCTCCACCACCTTCTTGTACAGCTTGCGGTTGTTGGACAGGAAGGCGTGGAAGACATTGGTGAAGCTGGCGAAGCTGAGGCGGTGGCGCGCCTTGCCCAGGATCACCGACGGCTTCTTCTTCCCCCCGGAGCCGCCGAACTGCTCCAGCTCCTCCTCCGTGCTGCTTGTCGAGTAGGAGTCCTGGTCCGTGGCCGAGGTGGGCACTCCCAGGCTGTCCGAGAGGGAGGCCAGGGAGCCCTTGAACTCCGGAGTGCTCTGGGGTCGGGCACCAGACGGGGCGTGTGGGCTCTGAGTCCGGGCTTGGGAGACAGGACTTCGGGCTTCTCTGGGTGGTCTGGGCGTGGGTCTCTCAGGGGCTTCCTCCTTTGGGGAGGGCTCCGTGCTCTCCGAGGGGCTCGGGAGGCCCGGGGCCAGCTGCCGGGAGATCCGTTTCCTCCTGGGGGGCGGGACTGGGGGCTGTCGGATCTTCCTCGGCGGCTCTGGCATGCTGCCCAGATCACTGGCTTTGGCCACTGCTTCCTGACCTTGCTCCACGGTCCTTGGAGGCCCGTCCCCAGGACTGTCTGAAGTCCCCTGGGGAGGCAGGTTGAGTGTGGGGGCCCTGGAAAGACCCAGCTGGTCCCCCTCTGCCGCCATCCCCCTGTCCGCCTTCCCTGCACTCTGGTCCTCCAGGGAGACCTTCTCAGAGATGCGGCGTCTGGGAGGAGCCGCTGGGAGGTTCTTTTTCACGGGAGTTGGGGGGGCAGGGGTCTGCTGCAAGGGGCTAGGGGCTGCCCCTGGCTTCATTTCTTCCTCCCTGAGGGGGCCCAGGCCCATGG